>CM024761.1:12997504-13292620 GCA_014218235.1 Colocasia esculenta
AAAAGTTGTCGCCAGATCTGGAGGAATGCCAGAAATGCAACGTCCAAAAGACATCGCTCGAACCTACCGGTCCGAGAAACCGAGTAGAGCGCAGGACAAGTCAAGCCAAGAAACACGGCGTCCAAAAGGAGGAGTCCCAATAAGACCCTCAAAAGGTTACCTGAGTGCAGACGAAGTTGCAACGATGTCAAAGAAAGGCATTGGCAGTAATCTAAAGTTTGTCATTCCTCGAATACAAGGTGCCCGAGACAAGCCCTCGGGTAGCTGATGAAATACATACATCGGCTACAAGCAAAAGGGAGAGGGAAGAAAAAAGAACTACACAGCCCCTCCTCTCCGAGAGTCCGCCAAACTGGCCTGGAGAGCAGAAAGTGCGGCCAAGGAATCCGCGCACTCCCGCTCTACGGCAGCCACCTCCGCATTGGCCGCTGCCACCTCCTCGGCCAGCACAAGAGACGCGGCCTCGTGCTCAGCCAGGCGTGACGAGACCTCCTCAAGCGTCCGTCGGAGGGTAGCGATGTCCGCATGGCAACTGGCGTGGCGGGCACTCAAAGACTCGCACGGCCGACCGCGCCCCCTCTCCGCGAGCGAAGAGCCTCGTACCTCTGCTCCGCCAAGGCAACCTCCGCCGCAAGCTCCTGGGCCCTGTGGCGAGCAGCCTCCTCGTGCCTCTGCCCCACCTCGCTCCAGAGTACGTCCACGGCGGCCATCCAAGGGTCTCGGGGGCAGCCCATCAAATGGTAGGAGACTGTACTCCTCTCCAGGAAGTCTCGCACCACGTCGACGGATGGGGGCTGCTCTCCTCCATGACAGCACGTGCGGACGATATATAGAAGTCGAGCATTCCCTCGGACCCGTGCACTCGCTCCTCTGTATGGCGTCGGGCCAAGAAATGCCATGCCCCGGAAACGAGGAGGGCCTCTCAAGCGGCGCCTCACTCGAAGACGGAGGAAGTACCCGCCGACTGCTGCCCAAGAAGAAAAATGGGTGAAAGGTCAGAAGGGAGGCAACATAGCCACAATAAACAAAGAAATAAGGGCCCGGAACATAGGAGGCTTGGGGCCCTGATCACTTACCCTGCGTGTCGGATGGCAAAGAAGTGCTATCCCCACCCTCCGGAGGATGCAGGGTACCCGCTGCGGGGAGAGGACAGCCCCTAGAGCACTCGACTCCATCATCTCCGCAGCTATCTCGGCGCCGTCTGCAAGAGAGAAAGCGTCGAGCAATAAGCACAAAGGCACTCGTCCTCTCCGCCTCGTCATGCGTCGGGCCAAAGAATAGAAAGGAGGGTTCGCTATTGTGGAAGAAATACCCACCGTCAGCGTCCCCGGCTATCCCTCGGGCAACCTCGCCCTCTTCCGGCGGAGAAGCGGTGGGAAGCACAGCCGCGGAGGTGACCGCCACTGAAATGCAGAAAGGGCGGAAGTCATTCGCTGCATAAATCAGTAAACCAGACGCGGCACAGAAGTGGGAAAGAAAAGTAAGGCTCACTTACTCGCGCTGTGAAGGGGTTGCATCCAACCACCCCCCTCAAGTATGCCTGGGGCAAAGTCAGAAAAGCCGGGTAGCTCCGCCTCTGACCCAGACAGTAACAGGTCATGTATGGCCTGTAACGAGGATGCCGCGTCTCCAACCGGCACAACCCCAGCCAGGTGTTCAACACCCTCTGCGGCGGCGGCCTCCACCGGGATGTACTCTGCAAAGAAATGATCAGGGAAAAAGGCTTGTAAGCCGCGTGCGAACACCATGCTGGCCGAGCAAACAAAGGGGCAGATAGCGCCGGCCCAAAGAGAGGGTGCGCGTCTTACCTGTCTCAGCGGAAGCTACCCGGGGAATATCTGCCCCCTCAGGAGAAGGCGTCCCATCGAACGTGGGATTGTAATCCACGTCGTCTTGAGGAGCCACATCCTCTCGCGGAGTACCCTCCGCCAACTCGCCAACCCCTGAGGTTGACGCGCCTGTGCCAAAAGATGCAAACGCAAATCCCTCGTCAAAAGAAACAAAAGAAGGCAGGAAATGAGGCGAACGGGGATGCAAAACCCACCGGCCACAGCCGAAGAAGAAGGCTCGGGGTCCCTTCCCCGAGCCGCCGGTTGCGAAGGACCAGCCTCCTCGCTCGCACGCCTCTTCCGGCTGACGGGTGTCGCGCCTCGGCAAATCCTTCTCGGGGATGAAGCACTCTGCTCGGGCCAACAAAAAAAAAGGAGAAGGGAGGAGAGCCCAAATCAGCACAACAAATCAAGAAAATGTAAGCCACACTCATAACGAGGAGGCAACATACCGCGAGGGGCCACGGAAAATGTTGGCCGAAGCACTACCCGGTCGAAGGGGACCTTCACAGCTTTGCCTGCCTCGGCAATGGCGTCCCAGAAATGCCGCAGGGTGGTGCCGCTCTCGATCCAGCTAATAAACTCCCTCGGCCCGACGCGGATAATAGACTGCTCAAGGTGTCGCTCCCAGACCCGCGTCACACTCGGGAGGATAGGACTGGTAAGCGCCGCATCTATGGTGTAGTCGCAGTCCAGTAGAAAGTGACGCCACCAAAAGTAAACAAGTGGCGGCTCCCCGCGAACCCTGGAAGCTGCCGAACTGCTCTCCGGGCGCGACAGGGGCTTCAAAGCCCCCGCGAAGCCTCGCTGTCCGCCATGCTAGCGGCCTGTGCCACCGCACGGCGGCGACCCACAGTCGTCACCGTCTGGGCTATGTCGGCGAACTCCCTCTGCAAGAACGTCGGCGCGATCGTGGAGACAAGGGCGCCCGCCGGGACAAATAATCCCTCTCCGCCTTCTTAATGTCGTCGGCGCGCTCCCGGAATGCCTGGCTGTGCCGGGACCACCATCGGGCATATAAAATGCCCACTCGCCCCTCGTGCCGCAGCTCGGGGACGAAGAACTCGGGAGCGGTGTCGCGCCTAAGGAAGTAGCACCACCAGCTAGAGGCCACCAGATGGCGGTCCGGGCCCTTGTACGCCCGGGTCGACAGTACGAAATCAGCGTTCGGAGGAACGTCTTGGTCGTACCCGAGGTTGCGAGCAAAGCGGTGCGGAAAGTACGGCTCCATGAAGAGAAGGCTCCCCTTGCGGAAGAGCAAGACGCTGGGGCGGACACAACAAAGCCAGTCCTTGCGTAGCGTAGCAACCGGCGCAGCATGATGGGGAAGGCGATAAACACGGCCCCTCTGGCCTTCTTCCACGCAAGGCCTGAAACCAAACGAGCAGCAAGCAAGGTCAAGTCCCGGCTGCCCGGCCGCCGGTACAAAAGAAAGTCGCCGGCGCGCCTCCTTCAGCTGCTTCTGCTGCTCCCGCTCCGGACGATTCCGGAACATAAAAATGAGTGGCATGGAGGGGCGCTCCAGACTAATGTTGTGACACAGCTCCGGCAGCAGAAGACCGGCCCAGGCGCCCAGATAGTGCGTCGCCAAAGTGATGTTCTTATCACGAGGAGAAGGGCTCGAGGTAAGCTCGCCCAAGCCACGGAAGATGTTGGCCAGAGCCGCCGGAGCCAAAGCCAACTGCACACCATCGGCCAAGATGCAGGCTGGGTAAATGGCCTCCGGCCTAATATTTCCCTCCTCCCCAAACGGGAGGGCAAAAGTGCACAGCCATAAACAAGGTAGGCTGCCAGATGGGTGCGGTCCGAGAGCCGCCTCGGGTTCCAGTTGACACCCCGAGGCGCATAAAGATACCTGGCATCGTCATCCAGGCGCACTTTCAGCTGCGCATAAGCTGCTGGGTCGTAGTTGTCGCCGGCGAACTCCTTGTAGAAGCAGAAGGGTCCGTTGTAGAAGAAACGGATCCAGGCGTCACAACTGACCCGCACTGTCCCCCTTGAAGCACTGGGACAGTCGCTCCTCCCACACCTGGCCAAGTCACGCCAGACCCGCGCCAAATATCGAAGCTGTGGGAGAGGAAGTAGGAGCCAGCACCGAGGTCCGATCTCTGTCCAGGTCGCTCAGGCAAACCTCCTCGTAGAACTGCCCGGAGATCGGAAGACCGGAAATCCTGTGCAAAGCCCACAGGTCAAGACTGGTCTCCCCCTCCGCAGTGCCGAAGGTATTAAACCTCCGGTTAAACCTTTCTGCCAGGGCCTGCAGAAGCCCCGAGTTGCAAGGATAGCTGTGAAGAGCGGCGACGACTGCTTCAAGAAGACCGACCCGCTCGAGCATCTTCTGGTAATGGTACAAAATACCCATTAGCCACTCTGTCGCGCCGAAGCGAAACCGTGCGACGAAACGACCGACCACCGGTCATACCAACTGGCGGCCCCCCCGCCACCCAATATCCGGTCCAGAAAACACGACCGGTCGTAGCCGTCCTGCACGAAGTCGCGCCCGAGGGTGGTAGGGTGTGCCCAATGAAAGCTACGCCGGTCTTAGGCAGCCCCTGCACCTCCCATAGGCCCTGGGAGAGCCGCAACTCTGTCACGCGGTGAGCTGGCTCGGGCGCAAATAACCCCAGCAAAGCCGTATCCGGAAAATGCGCCTGCGCTTCGTGATCAAGAGGAAAGCTGGGATGATGCGGGCTGCAGGTCCCCATCATGCTGTCGCGGCCGGTCAAGATCGCCCGCTCCAGTTGGGCCCGTTCAGTAGCAAGAAGGCCGGCAGGACCGTCCCAGTTGGCCGGCATGAAGTTCTGGATGAACGGGAGAAGATGCTCATCCAGAGGGAAATGCTTCGGGTAGCCGGCTCCCCGTCGGTAGCGGTAGATCAAGCCGCTGTGGTCTATCCGGCCGACGTCCACTGCGCCCTCAACGGGCGAAGGCTCCTCCAACGGACCGCGACGCACGGCCCAATGCTTCTCTCGAGTCGGTCCAGGTCTTCCACCCTGACTGGGGACAGAGTGAAGCATGGCATGGATCGTCCGTCCGCTCGACGTCGTTCTCCGTGCGACGCGGCGCCTTAGCGCCTTGGCCGCCCTTGCCGCCTTTGTCACGACCCTTACGAGGCATTGTCGACCCTGCCAAACAAATAGCGCAACCGTCAGTCAAAGGAACGGTGCCACAGAACGCGGAAAGGCAAGCGCGAGGGGAAAGAAATCCATCTCAAGGCGCCACGGGATACCCGCCGTCGTCTTCGTCTCCGACGGATATCCCGTGGGGGGCATTTGTTGAACCCGAAAATATCGGGGCTTAAACAAACCCCGGGCGATAAATACGCCCTGGGAAACCGGAACAACCCCCGGTCTCCCCCGCTCGGACGTCAGAAACAGACAAGTCCGAGTACTCGCGCCAAACCGGGGAGACCCGGAAGCGAGAAACCCGAAGTCTTCGTCGGCGAAGAGCACGTACTCCGGGTGTCAGAAAATCCACGTTCGGAGCGGAGTTCGAAGTCGCGCCTGAAGCCGAAGGGTTCCGGGAGATCAAGCACGTGCCTCCAGAAAACGGGGACAAACGCACGTGGGACGGCCGAGAAGCACGGCGGTGCACGGATGCACGTGCGCGCACGGCCGTCAACCAACAAACCACGGGAGGCCCACAGAGCTCTCTCCCAAATTTCTCCCGGAAAGTGCGAAAAAAAATGAAATGAACGGAGAGGCCCCACTTAAATAGTGGTGGCAAAAAAGAGCCCCAAGGGGGCGCCGGTTAGCCCCCTCGCCAGTGAGGGGGGGGCCGCCGGTTCGGCCCCCGCCCGCTCAGGGGGGGGGCGCCGGTTAGCCCCCTCGCCAGTGAGGGGGGCCGCGGTTGGCCCCCCGCGCCTGCAGGGGGGGGCGCCGGTTAGCCCCCTCGCCAGTGAGGGGGGCCGCCGGTTCGCCCCCCCGCGCCTGCAGGGGGGCCGCCGGTTCGCCCCCCGCGCCTGCAGGGGGGCCGCCGGTTCGGCCCCCGCAGGGGGGCCGCGGTTCGGGCCCCGCCAGCAGGGGAGCGCGGTTCAGCCCCCGCCAGCAGGGGGCGCGCCGGTTCGGCCCCGCCAGCCAAGGGGGGCGCCGGTTCGGCCCTGCGCCAGCAGGGAGGGCCGCCGGTCAGGCCCCCTGACTGGCGGCCCCCTCCGCCAGTCTGCCCCGTCTCCAGCACCCTCGCCGGTTCGCGCCCAGCCTCGGCGCTCGCGCCCGTCCTCGACGCTCGAGCCCGAAGACCCCCGCCGGGGAGGGTACCCCCGCCGGTATGCCCCCCACAAATCCTATAAATAGGGGGCATACCCCCATTTGAGGACACACCATTCAAGTCTACGCCATTCGGCCTAAAGATCCCGAGCGACGCCTGCAAACCGCTTCAGCTGGTCCGTGCGTGAGCTTATATAGGCCGCACGTGTCGGGAAAGGTCTTCGACACCCGTTGGTGCTTTGTCTCCGTGGCCGGGCCCTTCTGCGCTCGCCCGCATAGAGACGCCACAGGTTGTTACAAGACCCCCGTTGGCCATGTTTAAAGTCCTCCGGTGTCATAAAACGGCACACGTCGAGGCGCATGTTTAAAGTCCTCCGGTGTCATAAAACGGCACACGTCGAGGCGCATGTTTAAAGTCCTCCGGTGTCATAAAACGGCACACGTCGAGCGTTGTTTAAGTCCCCTGTTCCAAGTCTCCGGTGTCATAAAACGACACCGTCGAGGCGATGTAAGTCCTCCGGTGTCATAAAACGCACACGTCGAGGCCATGTGTAAG
Source organism: Colocasia esculenta (assembly GCA_014218235.1). Lineage (NCBI taxonomy): Eukaryota > Viridiplantae > Streptophyta > Magnoliopsida > Alismatales > Araceae > Colocasia > Colocasia esculenta. The sequence continues at coordinate 13,004,095 of CM024761.1, forward strand.
TTCCAGTGTCATAAAAAGACACACGTCGAGGCGCATATTCAAAGTCCTCTGGCGTCACAAAATGACATATGAGGCTCTGTTAAGTCCTCCGGTGTTACAAAGGGACACACGTAGAGGCATGTTACCTTGTGGAGGCACAAACACCCCATAGTAACAAAAATGTACTCTTTACATGTAAACGTCTGACGGAGACACAAACACCCTGTCGTCGACGCCCATGTACATGACTGTTGTATACACGCTCAGGGGAGGTACAAAACCCCATTAAAAAGTAAATGTAATGTCATAAATATAAAGACACGAGCATGCTTGAATAAAATTGTGGAAATTTATTTGTCATCTGCTTTTCTTCTTTAAAGTTCGGCATACGGTCTTTTAATAAACATTACGCATTCGAAGGTATTCGAGTGTTACACTCGATGTAAATGAAACATCGACTTCGGTCGGTGGGGAACGGTCCAGCACACGACCACTCCAACGCCCTGAACGCGAGCGCACGCGGAAAAAAAATGAAACGTTCGAGGGTGCCGGGTCTTCACTCGGTACCCCTCGCAACATAAATCTTTGTTGTTTCCCGTAAACAGTTGGCACGCCCAAAATTCGTCATTTCAGAAAAGAGATAGGGAAATAAAATGAGAATTGAAGAAAAAAATCCGCGTTCCAACAGTGGTGGAAAGGGGCGGTCGTCGGCATGTGTGCAGCGTGTATTACGCCTTCATACACTCCAGTGACCACGTACGGTCCGCGCAGCTTGGCTGGAGTTTGCCACTTGATTTGCCTGCCATGACTTCTCTTTGCTGACAATGACGAGGTCACCTTTCTTGAAGACACGGGGCCTGACTAATTGTCGTAGGCTCAAGTCATGCGGGCTTGATAGGATTGGAGGTGTTTGTATGCTTCCAACCTTTTGCCCTCTAGGTCGGACAATTCCTCCAACCTTCTTTCAATTTCTTGTCGTCTGGGCTGAAGACCGGTGTAGACGGCTACCCTGTAGGAGACATTTCAATTTCGATGGGGAGCATGGCTTCAGCTCCGTACACCAGAGAGAAGGGAGAACACCCCGTTGGGGTCTTATAGACCGTTCGGTATGCCCAGAGCGCTTCGTGCACTTTCTCCCCCCAATCACGTTTGCGGTTGCCAACTATCTTGGCAAGCAGTTTGCAAAGGGTCTTGTTGAAGGCTTCGGCCAGACCATGGCTTGAGGGTTGTAAACGTTGATGTCCTCCAATCTATCTGGAATTGGCCGCCAACGCATATATCGTCTTGTTTCTGAAGGGCGTACCGTTATCTGATACGATTCGATGAGGGGTGCCAAACCTGTAGATCAGGTGTTGCTTGACAAATTTTGCAACGGCTACCCCGGTGACTTCCGAAGAGGGACGGCTTCTGCCCATCGGGAGAAATAGTCAGTGGCCAGGATAAACTTGTGGCGCCAGAGGATGGTGGGAATGGTCCCACGACGTCCATTCCCCATTCGGCAAAGGGCATGTAGGGGCAGTTGGATGCAATTCGTTCGGCGGCTTTCTTGGCACCGAACTGAAGACCTGGCATTGATGACACGTACGGGCGTACTGGCGCAATCGTATACATGGTCGGCCAGAAAAAGCCTTTTAGCTTGATGTTGATTTTCATCTTGTCTCCCGCTTGATGGGCTCCGCACAGTCCAGAGTGGACTTCGTGCATGATGATTTGGCTTCCCTGGGGGAGAGACATCGGAGGAGGACAGACTTGTCTTTTCATGGACAAGCCGGTACAGTTGGTCCCCGATCATTTGATATGACGTGGCCCGCCGCAGGAGCTGGACTCTTTCAGCCGATCTGAAGGCAGCCAACCATTTTTTATTTGGATAATCGGCTGGCGCCAATCTTCTTCTTGACTGGCTTCTTCTTCGAGGGCGTTGACCTCTGCATTTTTGGGTCGGAGTCGTCCTCAAGAACGCTGGGCATCAGCCTCCTATGTCGGACAGTTATGCCCAATTCCCCTTCAGGGGGGAGCTTTAGAGCAGACGCCAGTTTGGCTAGCGCATCCGCCTGAGAGTTTGCCCTCTAGGGACATGTCCGATTTCGAACAAGTAGAACCTCTCGCGGAGCTTCATTACTTTGGCATGATAGGGGATCAGTTCCTTTTTTCGAACGTCGTAATCCCCAGCACTTGACGGATGACCAGCTGCGAGTCTCCGTAGACTTTTATGCATTTGATGCCCATTTCGGCAGCCAATGAAGTCCCACGATCAGCGCCTCATATTCAGCTTGATTGTTGGTCAACGGCTTCATGAGTGCACATGAGTTGTGCAGTATTCCCCTTGTGGAGTCACCAGGACAATGCCGCTCCGAAGGTATAAGTTGTGGTGCTGTCAGTTTGCTTGAGCACCCGGAAGCGCCATCAAAGTAGAGTTCCCAATGTGGTAACTCTATGGCGAGAGTATTTCCACTTTCTTGGACGGGGACTTCTTTTTGTCGGGTCCCCTCCCCGTGGGGGATGAGAGCGTTTCCTCTTCCGGAGCTTGAACTCGAGGGGAGAGCCTGCTGGGAGCGGATGCGCCGCCAGGAATCCGCCATGCTTGCCCTTTGATTGCTTTTCTTGGGACGAAGGTGATATCAAACTCCATGAGGAGAAGGGCCCATTTTCCCATCCTTCCTGACAACACAGGTTGGGTGAGGAGCGCTTTTAGTGGGTCTATCCTCGAGATGAGGCTGACTTGATGGGCTAGCAGATAGTGCCGTAATTTCTTACGGCGAATATCAATGCCAGGCAAACTTTCTCCACTGGGGAATATCGGTGCTCCGGACCCACCAACATCCTGCTGAGGTAGTAGAGCGGTTGTCTTTGCCTTCCTCATTCACTTGCGCAAGAAGCGCTCCCAGCGACGTTTCCATGGCTGTGATGTAGAGGATGAGCGGCTTATCTTTCACCGGGGCTCCCAAGACGGGAGGAGTAAGGAGATACTCTTTGATTTCTTCAAAGGTATCTTGGCACTCTTGGTCCCATACAAATGGGGCTCCTTTCTTCATCAATTTGCTGAAGGGGGCGCATGCCCGCGAGGTGGAGATGAACCGCCTTATGTAGGCCAGCCTTCCTTGGAGAGATTTCAGCTCCGTTAAGGTTTTCGGCGGCGGCAGCTCTCTGATAGCTTTGATTTTGACGGGATCAATTTCTATCCCGCGGTATTTGACAACAAAGCCGAGGAATCTGCCGCTCGAGACGCCAAAGGCGCACTTCATAGGGTTCATCTTCAGCTGATGCTGGCGGAGTCTTTCGAAGACCTAGCGTAGGTCGCTTAGGTGGTCTTCCCGCCTTTGGTCTTGACGACCAGATCATCAACGTAGCACTCGACCGAGTCATGGAGCATTTCTCCGAAAAATCTTGGTCATGGCTCGTTGATAGGTGGCTCCGGCGTTCTTCAAGCCGAAGGGCATTCTTTTGTAGTTGTAGATCCCTTTGGGGACCTAAAGGCGGTATGACCCTTATCCTTGGGAGCCATACGGATTTGATTATAGCCCGACGACCCGTCCATGAAGGATAGCGCTTCATGCCCGGTGGTCATGTCGATCATAGTTTCCGTGATCGGGACCGGGAAGTCATCTTTTGGGCAGGCTTTGTTCAAGTCCCTGTAGTCGATACAGATCCGGACTTCGCCGTTCTTCTTCTTGACCGGCACTATATTGGCCAGCCAAGTTGATAAATGCATGGCTCGGTGAAGTCGACTTGGAGAAGTCGGTCCACTCGGCATTTACTTTCAGCTCCAGCTCGTGGCGCATACGCCGTTGGGCTTGCTTGACCGGTTTCGCTGCGGGGAGTATGGACAATTCATGCTCAGCCACGGAGGGGTCCAGGCCTGGCATTTCTTTGTATGTCCACGCGAAAACAGTCTTTGAATTCCAACAAGAGTTGCCGGTATGACTGTCTTTCTTCCTCGTTCAGGAGAGCGCTGACGAAGATTGGTCGGGGTTCTTTTGGTTCCCGAGGTCGAGTTCGACCAGTTCATCGACAGTAGCTTGTCGCCGTCTTCGAGTTCACGGGGTGCTGGTTGTAGGTCGATGAAATCCTTTTCTTCATCGGAGTCAGCAACGTGGACGTCATAGTATTTGAAGCCTTCTTCTGTGATCGGCCAGAAGTGACCCCTTCGCTTTGAGGCGCTTCTTGACACGACGCCCCATTTGATAGGACGAGGGCGGCCTCCCCTTGCTGCAGCTTTGTAGCGGGGGTAGGAGATCGCCCATCGGAAGGGCAATGATTAGATGAGGGCGCGAGCCCAACGGTGTTGACCGTATAGTAGGCCTCGCATTCCGCCGTCTGACCATAGCCCAACCCCGAGTGTCTTTTGCACAATAGGGGGGTTGCCCTCGGAGTTGCTTCGGGTACCACAACTGATGGAAGTACTCCCGTCGAGAGGGATCTTGCGTTTGTGCAATCTTTTGCCTTGGCACAATTTCTTGATGTGCTCGGGCATGTCGTCCATTTCTTGGACGGGCTCTGGGGCGACTTGAGTCGTTTGACTCCAGCCGAAGTCGTCTTCGGAGGGCCATATGGAAGCGGTCTCCTTTGTAGAAGATGATCGGCTTCGGCGTCTCGCCTTCCTCGAGACTGTCATTTCTGTAGTAGGTGACAATGAATGTCTTTAGTCGTTCCACCCATTGCTCCTCCCTATGGAAGGGTAGCTGCATGTATGCCGGCGGCAAGGAGATGCTTCGGTTGATGATCTCGCCGACAGTTTGCTTCATAGTTGATCTCACGTCTTTCTGGGCAACTTGGCCCGGGCGTGGTGGATTCGGCGAGGCGGCTGAGCCGGTGAGCTTCAAGGAGGTCTTTATTGACCGTAAAGAGCTCCTCTTCCTCTTGATCCTGGCTTGCTTGATTCGCGTCGGCAATTTGTTTTTCCTTGCCTTTTGACGCGGTTGTTGGCTTGTTGGGAGGCTCGCCGACATATAGCTGAGCGTCCGCCAAGTTGCACTCATTTGGGCGGAAAGGAGCCCGGTCGGTGAAAACCGTATGTTGCTCTCCTTCTTTGATGTATTTTATACACTGATGGAGAGTCGAGGGGATGACCCGATTTTCATGGAGCCAGGGTCTTCCCAGGAGAGCTTTGTAAGACGAGGAGGCAGATGATCCTGAAGATCCACCTCGCCCTAACACTTTCCTAGCAAGGGCAGTAGCAGAAGCAACAGCAAAGGAGGAGGGAGATCGTGGGAATGTGGGACAGCCATACTCCCCTCATTATGAGATGGATCCAGAGGCTGAGGTGGATCTTCTTGGGGACATAGAACTGGAGCTTGTTGAGCGTAGAGGAGGGTGGCGAGTAATTTCTTTCTTTCATCTTACATATTGTATCAATTACATTGTGCTAATGTATCATGTGGGGGACTATTGCAGGTGGACATGGTCATGATGATGATGATTTTGAAAGGTTAATGGAAGGCCTCCCCCGCACACAATCTAGAAGGAGAGGGTCATCTACCCAGGATGCCCCTCCCTCACAATCTACAGGGCTCCCACTCATCGTAATTGGCAAAAGGGAGCAAATAGCTCAAGAATCCCGTCAAAAAAAAAACTGGAGCAACAGAGTCCCGACCAAGTAAAAGAGTTGTTATACGAGAGCCACCTTCCCAGTACAAAAAAAGAAGCGTTGGTTTTCTGGTTGGGGATCCAAGAAAGGCAAGAAAGGTGCTACCATTGTTGAAGACCCACTTGACATTGCCGATGCAGAGACTTTGGATCCAAATGCAGAAGATGAGTCACCATCTCCGTTGGATTCACCCCGATTGCCCAATAGCGCCTCCTATGATTCGATGACTACTGGTAGGTCATCATTTTGTATTGCACATTACCTCAAATGTATTTGTATTTGTGCTAACCTATCTTAAAATCATATTGCATTTGCAGGTGGTTCTTCTTCAGATGCTGGAGGTGATGGTGGTGGTAACGGTGGAGGTGGAGGTGGAGGTGGTGACGGTGGTCGGAGAAGGAGATGGTGACAGTGGTCAGGGAGGAGGAGGTGGTGAGATGGCATTCACAGAGGAGCAAATTTATCGGGGTGCAACACAAGATAGTAGTCATGGTGCCCCACTGTGGTACAATAGAAGGCAGAAGTTTAGACCTGACAGTCAAGCAAGAGGTTCACCAGTGGATTCCCATAGCTATGACACTATGATATCAGACTTCGAGAGGATGAGTACACAGAGTCTGTTGGATCCTATGACGGCCATAGCTATCACCCTGAGTCCACTAGCACAGACTACTCTAGTGGGTACGGACCGTGCAGTGGGTACACTGCCACAACAGGCTACCTTGGTCCATCTCCATATATGTATCCTCCTCTTGCATTTTCTGTTCATGTTCCAGTTCAAGTTTTTGCTCCTATGGAGGATGTACAGATGGCACAACTGAATGTAATCCGTCCCGGCAGCCAGGTGTGGGACCATTATCTAAGTTAGTTTCGTCAGAGATACCATACCATGATGACATGGGATGAGTATCGTAGTTTTGTGTCTCAAACAAAAGGTCATCACCTTATTGGAGAGCTTCCCTCAGAGTCAGAGTCTGTGCCTATCCAATCCTAATGGAATGCATATGATCCATATCAGCAAGGGCATTGGGGATATTAGAGTAAGTCATTGTCTTATGTATTCGAATTTAGAGTTTAATAGTTGTATTCACTTTGTGCAATGTAAATATCTTTCTATTAATGAGTTTCAATTTGTTTTCACTCTTCTAATACTTTTTTTATTGAAAAAAAAAATATTTGTAATTTTGTATAGCAATTACATGATATAAATCTCATCGAATATGATGAAACACATTTACAAGAGGCCTAAACCAGACAATTATTCAAAACAAGGCCAGATTCAAGGGAATCGTCCAAGAAATGGGCCAGAAAACCATGGTTCTGGCCGAATCCATGCGAATCGAACCGAATCGGTTCGATTCTGGAGAATCGGATCGAATCAGGCACAACCCGATTCGACCCGAATCGGCGATGTGCCAAACCTTGGTTGATCGGAGTCATCAATAACTATGTTGTTTGGACCACTCCTCTTTTCTCAAATGTGCATATTGGAGTCATCACCCCGTCCTTTGTTCTTTTTTGTTGTTCTCCCTATAAGCATCTTTATCTATCTATCAGATTGCGGCTTGGTTACACGTGCTTTGTTCTCCCTCCTTATGAGTGCACAAAACTCTCTCCATGAGCAGTTAAGTGTGTTCTCTTGGGGTATAGCATGGAGCATCATGGGTAGTGTTGCTATGATCCTATACCTCGTCGACGTAGTATCTCTCATTAGGTCACCTTATTTAAGGACATTCCTTTCTTGCCTTTTCATCTTGGGATTCAGCTCAGAATCTTTCATTCTTATCTGATCTGGAACCTTCTCCTCCAACCATTATTCTCGGTTTTCCTTTTGATAGGTCTTCCTTTTGATGAGCCATCTACCACTCCTTCAACTTTGCCTCACGAGCTTTCCTTATCCTTGGCCTCCCATTGTCCATGTTGATAGTCGTCATCCTAGCAATCATGGAGAAGTTTCTATATTACTAGTTGATGATGGTTATGACTCTCATGGACAAGACTTGCTCACTCATGCTGTTGTTTTGTAATGACCCAAAATCTACGACTCAATAGAGACTTGTGTCTTGTTTTATCACCCTCGCCCGACTAAGTCCATGGGCGGACTTGAGCTTTAAGTTCGGCCTCATGGGCCGGCCCGACCCGTTCTCTTTCCTTTTTTTCTTTTCAAATTTTAATTTTTACTTAGTTAAAATTATGTTATGTTATTTATTTAAAAGTTAAAAACTCTCTTTTCAAACAAATTAAATAAGTAACATCAAAACTCTACTTAATTGAGTGAGATTATAAGTTTTATATTATTAAATATATTATTATTATTATTAATTTTATTTTATTTAAGTATTCAGGTCGGGTCGGGCTGGGCCTTAGTTGGGCTTTACAATTTTGTAAAAATATTGAGCCCGGCCCGACATTGCTCGGGCTTGGGCCGAGCTTGGACTTGCATATTGATGCGTCGATTTGGGCCGGGCTCATATAAGCCCAGCCCGGGCCCAGGCCATTGACAGTCCTACTTTTATCTCTGTTTGTTGTGACAATGACCTTAATGGTCGCTCTTTGTGGGTATACACTCTTGCACAGAAAATTGAAAATTTTAATATTTGTACACATGTAATTTAAATTACAATTGGTCTTTTAAGATCTGTACAAGGGGTCCCGATTATATAATCAGGTCTTCAACACTTCCTTTGGTTACGGTCCGATTCTTCTGAATTTGCTTCAGCCACGATCAGACTGTTGACTTGGAGTTCATCACAATGAGACTATTGGATCACCAAGATGATCATTGCCAGTCCATTGTGTTTGTTTCATGGTCATCATCACCATTTGATTGTGATGGGACCTTTAAGCAGTCTTGCTAGGCTTTTATAAGCATGGTTCAAAAACTCAACCGAATCGGGATCGGATCGGCCGAGTCGGCTCGATTTTAGGCCTCCCGATCCGAGCCGAGGTAACCTAGCCGGTCCTTGCACGCGGATCGGACCGGCTCGGCTGGGCTCGGCCGGCTCGCCGAGCCCGGCCCGATCCGCCTCAACCTTGTCATGGGCTGAGTCCAGGCCAATCCCAGGATGAGTTCAGGCCGAGTCCACTGCGATTTCAGGTCTTATTTACCTGAATATCATTTAAGTAAATGTTATTTACTTAAGATATTACATGTAAATAAGGAAGTACCCCCTATTTGAATCTAATAAAAATATCAAAAAAATCATATCTCTTACCAATAAAAGTCAACTCTCCCACCGAAGAAGAAAATCGCGATTTCGTTGATTTTAGCGAAATGCTAACTTTCTAATCTCTCATAATTTAGCTTATCTAAAAATTTGATAATTCAAATAAACCATATGGAACACTAAAAATTTAAAATCCGGTAAAAAAATCAACGTGCATATGACTTCTCCAAGGGAGCCACTCTCCTACTGACAGCACTTAGTCTGCTTGAAACCTCTCAGGATTTGGTCAAATCTAAGCTATCATTATCTAAACTCATGAGATTTTTCACTTTTTAATTGAAAAGAAATTAGAAAGTGACAATTCTCATGACTTTGAGTGATGATAGTTACTCATGAGATTTTTCACTTTTTAATTGAAAAGAAATTAGAAAGTGATAATTCTCATGACTTTGAGTGATGATAGTTTAAGTTTGACCAAATCCTGAGAGGTCTCAAGCAGACTAAGTGTTGTCAGTAGGAGAGTGGCTTCCTTGGAGAAGTCATATGCACGTTTGACTTTTTTTACCGGACTTTGGATTTTTAGTGTTCCATATGGTTATTTGAATTATCAAATTTTTAGATATGCTAAATTATGAGAGATTAAAAAGTTAGCATTTTTGCTAAAATCAACGAAATCGCGATTTTCTTCTTCGGTGGGAGAGTTGACTTTTTATTGGTAAGAGATATGATTTTTTTGATATTTTTATTAGATTCAAATGAGGGGTACTTCCTTATTTACATGTAATATCTTAAGTAAATGAAACTACAATAATAACATTTACTTAAATGATATTCAGGTAAATAAGACCTAAAATCGCAGTGGACTCGGCCTGAACTCAGCCTGTATAAGATATACACCTGTATAATGGCCGATCCACCCACCCCTGGCTCAGCCGGGCTAGGCCCGGCTCGGCCGAGCCGGGGTCGGGATCGCCGGGTCGGATCGGTTTTGGGCCGACCGATCCGATCCCGATCCCCGGGTTTTTGAACCTTGTTTATAAGTTTGTACCCTTTCTGGATGTTTCTGTCATTTTTCAGTATTCCGAGTCCTTTCCAGCCATTTGTTGACTTCTCGAGGCACACCTGCCATTTCTTAGCTCTCTGAGGCTTTCCGATCATTTCTTGACCTCCCAGGACTTTTCAGTCATTTCTTGGCATTTCTAAGGATTCCTGCCATTTCTCCGCAATCCCAAGATTGGGCATGGTCAACCATAAACTGGGCCTAGGAGAGCGCATGTCGCTTCAGAGAAGTGACGTGGGTCCCGCTCCACCGAGCCGTGCAAACAGCATGAGCCATATGGTTTCCTCCCTTTAAGGGGACTTTTCTGCCACTTGCTTTTAAGGAGTTTTCTGTAGTTTCTGGTCCTTCAAGGACTTTTTCATAGTTCTCCCCCATTTAAAGGATTTTGTTGCAATTCCTTACTCTTCCTAGGACTTCTGCAGCTCTTCCATATCATGGTACTTCTACAAGTATCGGTCGCCATGATCAGAGAACTGAAAACTTGGCCAATGTTGTCTTTTGAAGAAGAAACCCGGAGGAGACTTGGACAACATTATATCCATGACTATTCAAGAGCTCTTTGCCATTTTTTGATACTTCCAGGCACTCTCGTCATTTCTTGACCTTTTCAGACCTTTCTGCCATCAGCTGACATCCTTGTCTTTTCGTCATTTCTTGACTTCCCCGAGTAGTTCTGAGCAAGGTTTGGCGCATTGCCGATTCGGGTCGAATCGGGTTGTGCCTGATTCGATCCAATTCTCCATAATCGAATCGATTCGGTTCGATTCGCATGGATTCGGCCAGAACCATGGTTTCTGGCCCATTTCTTGGACGATTCCCTTGAACAGACCTTTTTTTGAATAATTATCTGGTTTAGGCCTCTTGTAAATGTATTTCATCATATTCGATGAGATTTATATCATGTAATTGCTATACAAAATTACAAATATTTTTTTTCAATCAAAAAAAGTATTAGAAGAGTGAAAACAAATTGAAACTCATTAATAGAAAGATATTTACATTGCACAAAGTGAATACAACTATCAAACTCTAAATTCCAATACATAAGACAATGACTTACTCTAATATCCCCAATGCCCTTGCTGATATGGATCATATGCATTCCATTGGGATTGGATAGGCACGGACTCTGACTCATCTGACTCTGAGGGAAGCTCTCCAATAAGGTGATGACCTTTTGTTTGAGACACAAAACTACGATACTCATCCCATGTCATCATGGTATGGTATCTCTGACGAAACTGACTTAGATAATGGTCCCACACCTGGCTGCCGGGATGGATTACATTCAGTTGTGCCATCTATACATCCTCCACATGAGCAAAAACTTGAACTGGAACATGAACAGAAAATGCAGGAGGAGGATACATATATGGAGATGGACCAAGGTAGCCTGCTGTGGCAGTGTACCCACTGTACGGTCCGTACCCACTAGAGTAGTCTGTGCTAGTGGACTCGGGGTATAGCTATGGCCGCCGTAGGATCCAACAGACTCGTGTGTACTGATCCTCTCAAAGTCTGATACCATAGTGTTATAGCTATGGGAATCCACTGGTGAACCTCTTGCTTGACTGTCAGGTCTAAACTTCTGCCTTCTATTGTACCGCAGTGGGGCACCATGACTACTATCTTATGTTGCATCCCGATCAAATTGCTCCTCTGTGAATGCCATCCCACCACCTCCTCCTCCCTGACCACTGTCACCATCTCCTCCTCCCTGACCACCGTCACCACCTCCACCTCCACCGTTACCACCACCGTCACCTCTAGCATCTGAAGAAGAACCACCTGCAAATGCAATATGATTTTAAGATAGGTTAACAAATACAAATACATTTGAGGTAATGTGCAATACAAAATGATGACCTACCAGTAGTCATCGAATCATGGGAGGCGCTATTGGGCAATCGGGGTGAATCCAACGGAGACGGTGTCTCATCCTCTGCATTTGGATCCAAAGTCTCTGCATCGGCAATGTCAAGTGGGTCTTCAACAATGGTAGCACCTTTCTTGCCTTTCTTGGATCCCCAACTAGAAAACCAACTCTTCTTTTTTTGTACTGAGGGAGGTGGCTCTCGTATAACAACTCCTTTACTTGGTCGGGACTCTGTTGCTCTAGTTTTTTTCGACAGGATTCTTGAGCTATTTGCTTCCCTTTTGCCAATTGCGATGATGTGGGAGCCCTTGTAGATTGTGAGGGAGGGGCATCCTGGGTAGATGACCCTCTCCTTCTAGATTGTGTGCGGGGGAGGCCTTCCATTAACCTTTCAAAATCATCATCATCATGACCATGTCCTCTACCTGCAATAGCCCCCAACATGATACATTAGCACAAATGTAATTGATACAATATGTAAGATGAAAGAAAGAAATTACTCGCCCACCTCCTCTACGCTCAACAAGCTCCAGTTCTATGTCCTCAAGAAGATCAACCTCAGCCTCTGGATCCATCTCATAATGAGGGGAGTATGGCTGTCCCACATTCCCATGATCTCCCTCCTCCTCTGCTGTTGCTTCTGCTACTGCCCTTGCCAGGAAAGTGTTAGGGCGAGATGGATCTTCAGGATCATCTGCCTCCTCATCTAACTCATACTCCCCCCGCTCTGTTATTGCTCGTGCAACCCATGCAACCATTAGGTCTTCTTCATCTCGTAGGAACCCAATGTCAACAGGATCATATTCCACCTCCCCACGCTGCTTTGGATCTTCTGTAAGATGTTGACCCTCAACCTCATATTGTAGTGGACGTACACCAATTGGTCCAAGCGCCTATATGACAATCAATTCCGCACTTTGGTGTGTATCAATGCAAACGTACTCCAGTTCCTCTCACATCCACTAGATGAGGAAGTCTGCGATAAGATCTTCACTGCAACTTTTCTCAATGTTGGCACAGTATGCCCAAAGTTGAACCACAAATCCGCTGCAACCAAATTCAATTAAGTCAATCAGTCCTCAACCATCAAGTTGTAATGACAAGAAATGAAAGGGGAAGCATTTTACCGCCCTCTACACGCTCTCGACCAGCAATGCCAGATGGCTCAGCAAAGCCCCCAATAGCCTCCTGAAAGCTCTTCATCTGTATTTATTAAATTAATCATCATATATATAAAATTCAAGTATTTGTTTGGATGGAAGTTGATAATCCTATACTTGCCTCATCAATGGCATCTGCCGCTTGCACAGGACTTCTTGACAGTCTTTCAACAACCCTTGTAAAAGCAGTCGTCAAGTCATCCTCATATGCTAGCTCATGCGCGTAATGGTATGCAGGGTGGAGATAATATGCTGCAATTGACGTATAAAATATCAATGGTTGTAAAATACAATAATATTTAGTGCAGTATAAAAATATCATCAGTTTCCTTACCCGCCATATGTAGATCTCTACTTATCTGCCGGTCTCATCTATCCTCAACAACATCCAAGACCAAGTGTGCATGCCGAGGTGAGACTTCACGGATCTTCTTCTTCGCGGCTTCAAGCTTTGCGTACACCAATCCAATAGAAAGCCTCCTTTCCCCATCAACCACCCTCAATACCTCATATAGAGGTTCAATGATCTGAATCAGCTTGAACACCCGATCCCAAAATTTTGAGATGTTGATGATGCCTTCCACCTCTTTTCCATCGGATGTTTCAGCAAAATTGCTTTGCAACCATTTATCACCCCTGAACATGCGTTTCAATCCATCCTTGTACTTCAATAGGCTTTGTAATGCCACAAAAATTGTTGCAAAGCGGGTGACAGCTCGCCTCAACAACTCTCCACCAGTGGACTCTCTCATCCACGCCAACACAACATGATGATTGTAGATGAAACGTGTAATCTTCTACCCTGCATCCACGACCATTTTCACGGTTGTGGTGTCCCGATCTCTTTAAACATTAAATCAACACAGTGGGCAGCACATGGGGTCCAGTAAAGATGAGGATAAATCTTCATCAACTCCTCCCCTGCTTTTTGTAGGAAGATCCATTATCCGTCACCACCTGCACAATGTATTGCTCACTAATCTCCTCAACCACCTCCCACATCAAACTCAAAATGTATTCATAGTTGTGTACTCTATCGGATGAGTCAACAAATTTGTGATAGAAGACTTGTCTATCACAATATACGAGGAAGTTGATGAGGCTACTCCTGGTGATGCCCGACCAACCATCACACATCAATGTGACACCATACTTCTCCCATTTCTTCTTAAAACTGTCAATATAAGACTTGATCTCATAACTTCCTCCTGAAGATATTTCCCAGCCAAGTCCTTAGCTGTAGGAGGCTGCACATGTAGCCCTCCACGTTGAACCTCCTGTATAGCAGTTTTGTAATAAGGACTGCTTGCTGCATTGAATGGTAACTCTGTATGGTGCCACCACTTTGCAATTGCTCGACCCACCTTATATTTCGGCCCCTGCTGGTTGTATGCATCCGCAATCCTAGTCTGCTTGCCATGCTCCCTAGGATACACATAAGGGTCCACGTCCTCTATTTGCACACCTGTGGGTCTCTTGCTATGCCTTCCTTATTCTGGTAGTTATGTTTGTGTGGGAGGGGGCCGAGTGAAATAATCCCCCACATTTAAATATCGACGGGACTGAGTTCCGCCGGTGCCCCCTACCGCTGAGCCACTGCCACTGCCACTGCCAACCTCATGTTGAGCTCCCTGAAAATTTACTCTGTGGGCTGCCCTTTGTTCACTTTCCCATGCTTCGGCCCTCCTCTGTGCTCTGGCTCGCCTTTCCTGCACATCAGGATCAAGCACATATTTTGCATACATTTTTACTTCATCCTCAATGTCTTCATCTCGTTCCCTTCCTGATATGATTCTCTCTTGCATCTCCTTATCCGCCCTCTTTCTTGTTGTCTCTACTTGAACACGTTTAAGGTGTTCAATCATATGCTTCTTAATTTCACTCGGCACCATTTTACACCCCTGCACGTCATGGTAGCCTGCTAGTCGACCACCAGCAAGGTGCTTCTTCAAACAGGACACCCCACCTCCTTGTCACGTAAAGCCACAATAATTGCACTTGAAGTTGTGCCTATTTTCCAACATGATGTCATGCTGCCACCCAATATCATCAGAACCCTTTTTCGGTGCCATCTACAAGGACAAAAAAAAATTAATAAATTAACAGTAAATTAATTCAAATTTCAGAATTTGAACACTAAAAGAAAGTGTTCTTATATAATAATTTCTTTCATAGACATGAATCATATGATGATAGAAATCCATTCACATCTCCATAGTCATTTTCTGTAATTTCAAGTTTTATTAATTATTTTTTTAATTTTAAAATAATTATTAATAATGCGGGAACATAAATTAATTATAGCTCAACTTCTTATGGAATCAAGTTCTAACCATGATATAGAAGTTATACAACACATTCCTATCATTTTTTTTGTTTTTAACATTTTTTATTTTTTTTTTCAGAAATTCAAAAATTGGGGAAAATCTTTAAATCCACATGAAAAACTTGTAGATCTTGATGAGAATAGTTGCAAGTGTACACCAATCACTTGCAACATTATTCCCAACAAGATCTAACCCATACACCAAGAAAAAAATAGAAAAATGAAGAAATATGGTGGCTTACCTTCAAAGCCCTGTAGAACCTCCAAAAAACTTGAAGAACAAGGCTTGAATGCCTCCAAATCGATGCAAACTCACGTAGGAAGCCTCCACTTGTGGACTGGCATGCAAATCTAGGGTTTTTTCTTGGAAAAACCTTAAAACGGGGGGGGGAGGGGGGAGAGAGAGAGAGAGAAAGGGGCTTGCAGCCTGCTGCACTGCGAATCGGGACTGTACAGTCCCTTTCGCAGCGCATCGGTCGACACCCTTAAGGGTGTCGGGAGAGTCGAACCCGATGCGCCAGTATCGGATCGGATCGTGGCGCATCGAGTTCGATCTGCCTACTTAGCAGGATTCGGGCGCATCCGCGCATCGGATTCCTTGTGATTCGATGCGATCCGCCCGAATCGGGCCGATTCGCTCTGATGCGCCAAACCATGCGATCAACTGAATATCCATCTTGGGAATATTCGGCATGGACAATATGGAATCAAAGACACACAAAAGTTCTAAAAATGATGCCAACTGAGGAAATGGACTGCACATATGCAATCGGAGCGTCAAAAAACAACCAGATTGATACAAGATATGTTATGGTGGATGCTAATGTTAGGCTGACATCAATAGAGGCACAATAGACCACAAAAGATACAAGAAAGGAAGGTGCAATGGACCAATCTGAATCTGTTTAACCTAGATCCTATCTGCTTAAACAGGATCCACAATCTTTCCTCCTTCGCTTGAGCCAAAGAGGAGTTGATGCCCAAACCGCACGTAGGAAGGTCAAGAGTGTGGTGGCGACTAGCAGTCGTGAAAGCAATGGTAGCATTAGTCATAGATGTGTCAACAGTGGTGGCAGGTAGTAGCATGCAACGGCTGCAATGCAAGAACGGCAACAACAAAGCAACAGTGCATGACGGTGACGAAGCAACACTGTACAACGTCAATAAAGCAATAGTGCATGGTGGCGGCAATGCAGTAGTACACAGCAACACCGATGGGTGGGGATGTCAATGGTAACCAATAACCTGATAGCCGTCCATTTCGTTAGTTTAACGGACAGCAAACAGATAGTTTTTTCCCTTGATAAGTTAACGGATATGGATACATCTGATTTCTTAACGAATATGAAAACGGATATACCCCATTCCGAACCTGTATCCATTCATTACCATTAAATAATATACTATATATATTATTATATTACCCCCCCCCCCCTTAGATTTAGATCTAAGGTTGAACATCAAAAAGTTGTCTAAATAATGGCAGATTTTGCAATACGATAAATAATATCCTATATATATGTGTATATTTTTGTATTTTTTAATTTCATTCTATGTTCACTCATGACTTAATAATGATATGGAAATTAAATTAAAATGTATTTGTTTATCATATGGATTGTTTTTTAATTTAAATTTATTAGTTTTATATGTATTGTTATAACAGGTAATTATTTACTAATAGTCCATTAACCATAATTTTTTAATATTAGAAAATGATTTTTAGATACACCATTATCCGAATACTTAACGAACAGCAAACAAATAGAGTTTTTCCTTAACAGATACGGAAACGGATAGTCCACTATCCGCACCGTATCTAACCCATTGACATCCCTACTGGTGGGGAAACCAATGATTGAGAGCAACATGACGACAATGGCAAGGGCAACTAGGGCAGAGATGATCCACAACCGTGACAGCAGCAACGGCAGCGATAGAGCAACAAGAGGCCGTGGGAAGGCGATAATGCTGCAATGGAAATTGCTACACTGTGTAGCAAGATGCGATGTCAATGATTAAGAGCACAAGGGCTCTGATACCATGTTACAAACACAGAAAAAGTCTCCTCTTGTACTACCACCTATATATACAAGCACAATGGCCCCAAAGGTGGGCAAAAACAGCTGCCAACTTCCTGTTCCTAGGGTAACAAAAAATATAGAAGAAAGGATTGATCCTCATAGGATCCAGAGAATCCTCTGAACACAGAGGAAAGGGGAACTAAACACATCTCCATTTTCCTGGACAATCGTCTAGTCGAACTAAAATTGAAACTACACACAATTCTGATGCACCTACTTTGATATACAACTGAAGGCAGGATTCCCATCAGTACTGCTCACAGTGAAGTATGACGAAGTTAAGAAGAAATCAAATGTATAAGAAAGTTAAATAAGAAACCAATATAACCTAGAGGTTTCAAAAGGAAGCCATCTTCATCAGTCCAAGTCATTCCATGTTTAGAGAGCTCATTTATTCTCTGAACACATATGTCTGTTCTGCAAATCAAGGAATTAGTCATAATAAATTAGATTATTATAGAATTTTATTAAAAATATGAATTGTTACAAGGACCTTGCATGTGCTTCTCTAGGCGCTTATAAGGAGTTTGCTTCTTAACTCCATAATTTTCAGGATTCTGAGCATGCAAGCAAGAAATATAACAATTGCAAGTCAAAAGTCCATGCTTTATTTGACAATCACTTCAAACATTGATGACTGCTCGTTACCTTTTTCATCCTGACATATAAATACGAACACTTCAGCCATTCAATTGCCAAACTTATATCTGAAACAGTTAGCTGCACAATCTCTGCATTTAGATGCTCAGTCATGCACGCAAGTAATCTGAGGCAACGATAGGAGCTGTCAGCATGCAATTTAGATGACCTCGAAGAGTAAAGATTCCATGGCATGAAGTCCAATATAGAAGATCAGGAATTTACTGGGATTCCACCGTCTCACACCCATTTAAGAGGTTCTCATAAAGATGGACCTGACATCATGAAATAATCATCAGTTATTGAAAACCTATTTCTTATTATAATCATTTGAATAGAAAAGAGGCCCATTCTGGGAAGGTGCTGAAAGAGACTGCTCACCGTCTCTCTTCTCGTCATGATTATAACTGTGCCAGTGTCATCGAATGGAGGACGACCAGCCCTCCCACACATCTGCAAATACAAAGGTGACAGAAAATGAACACTGAAAATGAGGGATGAGTGAAAATAGAGAGAAAAAAGAAAACACAGTTTCTATGAAGAGGTACATCCACGTGATTGCTTGGATACGTTTAAAAGTTCACACCGAATGTATTCACAATAAGCATATGTTTAATCTGCTCATCTTTTCATGGACACTGCTCTGGACATGAGAACTTCTAAGGAACGGTAGAAAAGTTAAGTACAAGTTCAAAAAGAAAAGGTTCGAAAGTAATGGCACCCATATGAAAGTATGAAACTAGTTTTTTTTACAAGAAAAGGGATAAATTGTCCCAACATCCCATCCTCTGTTCTGTTGGCTTATAGCCGTGTGTATCCCCTGTTATCTTCGTAGTTATCCATATGAAACTAGTTACTCTCTACTACATGGTGATGAAGAAAGATACACTAACCTGCAAAATCATTGACCGGTCATATTCTAGGTAGCGACCTTTCTCCTTGTTGCTGTGAAAGGTGGTGTCAGCTAGCAATCATATGCCACTTAGGAGGCCTTTACTTTAAAATCAAAATGAAAAGAAGCAATCGTTACGTACAAACACTGAGTTGATTTGATTATCACTGTATGTGCAGGTAAGTTAATCCCATGCGCAAGCGTATTTGTAGTACATAGTATTTGAAGATCACCCTTTAGAAAAAGTCCCTCGATAAGGTTTCGATCTTTTAAGCAAAGACCTCCATTGTGATACCCAACTGCAAAACAGTTATGATCTGCCTTTTTGAAGAAAACAATGTGCAATTGCATTGGACATTCTTACACGAGTTTGTAGAACTAATGGACCAAATATTGACACTAAGTCGTCTTTGGCGATGAAGATATAAAGGTTGGGTATAGAGAAGTAACTACCACCATAGAGAATGCATGACTGCATGTGCTTATCACTGCATGATAAAGATGCTTCTTGTAGTCTTTCTTGTTGTTCCTTCGATTTTATAAATGGATTTGAGTAACCAAGCCCCATTGCTGTACGAGAAAGGCATTGTGCCGCTTCTTGTGCTCCTTTCCTGGTGGAACAAAAGATAAGGGCAGATTTCCCTCCAGAATGCTGCATGATAATATCTGTAACCAATACATATAGCGGGTGCATCTTTATTCTTCATGTACATAATAAGCCTACAGAACGTGAACTCAGCTTGGCAGGCATGCGTTCTGCTTACCAAAAAGAAAGTTTTGAAGACGCTGTCAAATAAGAAAATGTTAAATAATCAGTACCTCCAAGACAAAGATGCAGACTTCACAATGAGACTGCACATCTAGCATATAATGACCTGAAAGCTCATGGGGAAAGACAGAATGCACGGACAAAGAATTATGATGCCTGTATGATTGCATTGTCACGGGACATGAAAAGACATAACATTTACCCTTTCGAATAAGAAGTCGTTTCTTGCTTGAGCATAACCTGCAAATTGTAGATTATAAAGAAATTTAAAATAGCAGATCAAGAAAAACGATGACAAACTCTGAATACCACTCAGCTAGGGCAAGAATAATACCAAAAACTTTAGTGGTTAATTTTACAGGCCTCATTTCTTCTCCAAATCTGTAGTACAAATGATTTTGCAAAGAACCTCAGAAAGAGGTATGCTTTTTTCAGGCAGCCACGTGAATTCCACTGAAGTCACAGAACACTTACTTCTTAATTCCTTCCATGGGGACCATCAGCCATTCAGCTGCACGAATTGATCAGTAAAACCCATAATTTCTTGCATAAAAGTGCTACTGTCATTAACAAAAGAATGTGTGATCAAACTGAAAAAGATTACCTAGGTCTTCAATATTAGGAATTGTAGCAGAAACTGCAAGAAGACGAACATTTGCCAATGGACTAGATTGCATTTCTGCTGTACGTGAGAGGATTTTGATTCTGCTGACTATTGCTTCAAGTGCAGCTCCACGCGGATCATTCAACAAGTGAACTTCATCGATAAGTACCAGAGCAATATCACTAAAGAAACTCAGGCCGCCATCTCTAATTCGATGACAAGTCATAGCATCAAATTTCTGTAAATGCAACGGGTAAGTTTTGCCACTCATTTCTAATAGTTAGACAGGAAATGCAAACAAAAAAAGAAAACATTAATACATCCTTAGAGTAAAAGGAGAGGGATGGGCTTAAGATAGTCACCTCAGGTGTGGTTAAGATAATGTCAGCCTCGTGTATATTTCTTGAATTATAAGCTTCACTATCACCCGTCATCTCCAAGCAACTAACGCCCCATGCACCAAGCCTCAGGTTCCAATCACGGACTTTTTCCTGTACTAGGGCCTTTGATGGAGCTATATAGATCTTACATCATATAAATGAAGGGGAAAATCTCAGAATATTTCTGAAGACAATATGCCATATTAGAAGAAGAAGAAACAGTATGGCTGTATATTCTCCCAAATGTCAATTTTTTTAGGGTTTTTTATTTTTTTAGTCCCTACAAATATGTGTATTTCCCTTTTAGTCCCTCAAATTAGACTATTATCATATTAGTCCCTCAAAACTTCTAAAACTTTGCAAAAAAGTCCCTCTGACAAGGACTAATATGCAATATTCGGAGGTTTTTAGGAACTAATATGATAACAATGGACTAAAAGGGAAATAGATTTATTTGTGAGGACTAAAAAAAGCAAAAAAACCCTTTTTTGTTTATTATGGTGTTACAAGCCTTCATAGACAATAAGCTAACATGACAAAATCGTTACACACAATAATCTATGGCTTTCTATGCAGCATGTACCAAGAAAAATCAGTCACGTGATTAAGCAACCAACAAAGATTCACAATGCCTGAAATAGCATCCTGGGCTACGAAATGCAAACCTAGGTTAATTAATCTGTAAAATGTCTAGTTTTCTCTAATCTATGTAAAGGTTGAGATGTTGGAATACATACTGTTTTGAGAGTGCCTTTTATATGGTTGAATTTTCCATCTCGAGAGAGAAATTTTGAAAGAAGCCTCAATATGCACAACTCAAACAACACTGTTTTACCACTTCCAGTTGGTGCAGAGATGACCATGTTTGTATCAGAGAGGAAACAACAAGGAAAGCACTCACTCTGCAGAGAATTGAAATATCTGCAGGAAAGTATAACAAATCAAAAACGTGGTCATGCCCGTCAAAAAGAATAAAGCATGAATACTAGCAATGACCAAGGGATTCCACTACTGTTTGTAAAGAGGTAGGAATTACTTGTATGTGCTGAAAAGTCTCGAGGAAAGAACAATTTGAGTTAACTTACAACAGAACTCAATCCAAGTGACTTTCAAATAATAGAATGATTTCAACTTTCTCTTATGACAAGCTAGTGAGTGAACTCTTCTAGACATGTATGGTCAAATAATTTAGCGAAGTAACAAGATAGCCAAATTACTCAAACAGTAGAAATGCTGATAACTAGATTTTTGAAGGAGGATTAACTTTCTAGACCATAAAAGGGGAATCTAAACAAGAGGCAAGGATATTGGTTGAAGGAAAGAACTAAGGCAACAAAATAATCAGGTTCATCTTAGGGACTTTCTATGCATTTCAACCTTTTTTTAATCATCGCCACGAAGAAGATGGCATATGCCCACTCCAGTGTGCCTCTTTTCCTCGCATTTTCTTTCTAATATAGGGAAAACATTGAGCGTCACTCACTCTGTTCCTGGTTGCAGGAGCTTATACCACCACAAAGAACGTAGTTTCCTAACCACTAATTGGTGTCATAGGACTTATAGCGCAATGCCCTTTGAAGGCTCTCTGACAAAAGACTATGCAAATGTTTACAGAGGGTTCACATCAAGTCGTAACCTCGCCAAAACTTTGGACCCCTCATTGGACCAACCTAACCATGATAAGTGGTTACGGCAACATCATAGATGTCATCTGATCTAGATTTATTTAGATCATCACTAAGATACGCAGTTTATCCAATCAGTGAGATTCTGAAATTAGTACCTGAAATTGAATGTACAACGGAAGGGTGCAGGTATATCTGTGATTGCTCTCAGAGAATACGAGTCCATGTATGGCGGCTATTCTCGGTCCTGTATTGCATCGTACATCTGAGTTACACAAAGTTTCAGATGGAATCGAATGGATGTAGAAATGCGAGGCAAGATCTAGATTAGAATGGAATCCTAGACACGCAGTGCCTTGTAAGTAATTCTTACAAAATGTGATTCAGTTGAAATTGTCTTATCAAGGTACCTTCTAAGAACTACAACTAAACCAATACTTAATTTGAAGTGAGTTGCAGCATGGACTCGAACTATGACAACTATGAACGAGAAAAAGCTAAGTAACACATATATGACCAGGAAGCTAAATAAGTAAAGGATCAAATAAGAGAACCAGCCGTTGCAACTGACACGACAATCAAAATTCCCTACGAATGGCATTTTCTAACATCAGAAGCAGCACACAACCAAATGTTCAGCAATGAGGAAGCCTGACGAGAGAACACATCCTTTACGCTCTACAAAATTCTCTGCGGGAAGAAGTTATAGCAACTAGAATGCTTGCTGTCAACAAAGAAAAAGATACAAAACTCTGCGAGAGAAACAGAATCGATTGACCGATGCAGGAACAGGGAAGATCCAGGCAAGGGATCCTGTTATGCTAAAATTACGAGCCAGAATTGGCCAACGAACGACCTGATCGGCAGAAATTCGTATACGATCGCAGGAAGGGGAAGAGAAAACGCCGAAAAAAACTGGAATCAGATGAGGAGTGGAGAGAGCCGACAGATCTGATCGGGGAAGACGACGCCGGTGGTGATGGAAGGGGTGGATATTGGGGGATATTCCCCACTGTGAAATGGGACAAAGACGAGAGACAAGAAAGATGTGGGCGTATTTATAGGTGGCAAGGGTGGGCGAGGTGAGGTCGTGCCGTCGTGGCCTCGTGGGGGGTGATTGGCGGGAAATCACGAGCTCTTCAAATCGAGCTCGGTGACGTTGGACTCGTGCTCGAGTCACACGTGTCGATCCGGGCCATTCATCGGCTTTTTATTGACAAAACATAAAACCATATAGGTTTGACGTAAAATATCATAAGCTATTGGAAAATATTATTTAGAGGAAAAAAATACATATATTGTAGCAATATGGATTTTTAAGAAAAATATAAACAATTTTCTTAAAATAATCAAATAAAAGTTGAATATGGAGCCTAATAGAAGTTGCAAGAAAGATGGGCCAAATAAAGGCTTATTCGGGCTTAAAAATTAGAATAAATTCCTAAAATACGTAATGTCCAAAAACTCATTATTAAATTAGGTGAAAAAAATAAATCCAAACTTAATAGACTTTAGATTGAAGTTAAATCTAATCCAATAAGAGTGAGTCGTTTCTTAGCTTAACCATAATCAAATTAGGTAAAGGAGGCACCCATTTAAGTAGAAAAAGGAAGAAAATTGCAATAGGTTCTCCCTCTTAGAATAAGAGTTAAAATTGTACTATTTGAACCCCGGGATCTATAAAGAGGACCCTTAAACCCTGCCTAGCCAATTCTGGGAGGGTGTTGTGTGTGGAGAAGGGCGGATTGGAGGAAGAGATGGCAAGTCTTTTGGCGTTCTTCAAGTTCTTTATGTTCCTCGTCATTTTCTTTTGGCCCTAAGAAGCATTCCCTATCATGATAGAGGATTGGTCATATAGTGAAATTAGGTAATAATATGATACACATAAATTGAGGTTTAATTAGAACCATGTGGCCTTGACGATGGCATGATTGAACTGTTATTATTTATGTGAACACCTTATAGTGAAGTTAGAACCATCTGTCAAATATTCATCTTGTCATATTAGAACTTCATTATTGAAATCTCTGTAGGACTCC
Source organism: Colocasia esculenta (assembly GCA_014218235.1). Taxonomy (NCBI): domain Eukaryota; kingdom Viridiplantae; phylum Streptophyta; class Magnoliopsida; order Alismatales; family Araceae; genus Colocasia; species Colocasia esculenta. The sequence goes on from CM024761.1 coordinate 13,028,279, forward strand.
ATTCACCATAGAACCCTACATGGCCGCAAAGCAGGTTGTACAATAAAAACTCCCTCTAGAACCATGTTTGACTATGAAAGATATGTTTCTATTGGCCCTAAGAAGCATTCCCTGTTCTGAGAATGGACTATGTCTAGTTTGTCTCTTAATGCATCTGGTACAAAGACCACGTCTCTAAATGCCACAACCTCTGAGATCGCAACTAAGAGGTCTTAAAGTGTCATGCTCTGTCAATTTAGCAGCAAAATAAATCGGAAAGACATGACCAACGTGTATGGTAACGTAAATTACGTATACATTCGCAAATATCAGAGCATCTAAATGAATAATAATTGTAATAATATTCTTATTTTATTGATAATCATCTAACTATACAACCACTAATTCTGAGCCAAAACATAGGGCTCAATAACACATTACATTTGGAAAAGATATTAAGTAAAATCTAATTAATCTCTAAGGTACTAAGGACACTTCATCGCTATGACTCTGGTCACTCTCACTCCAGTATTCCCGTGGTGAGTGTAGGGTCATCATCCGACTTACCTAAAAATACTAACAAATAACGAAGGGTGAGCGATAACGCTCAGTATGACTTAATATCTCATGTAAACAAGCAGACTTTAAATGATTAATATCTTGTAAAGTAGGTTAACTAGATAGATCGATCAAGTAAAGTCAATAGAGTAATATCACGCGATAACAATGGATTGATAGCACACAATAGTACGAGATTGATAGTACGCGATAGCAAGAGAATAATTTCAAAACTATCATGAGAGAGGATTGGCCATATAGTGAAAGAATATATAACGTCTGCACCAAGGTGCAATAGCACTTCCCCGGTCGAGCATCATGTCAACCTAGAGATATAGTAAAACGATTGTTTGATTGTCATAGATTTAATTGTATTTGTTGTTAAATGGCGCTGGATGTATGCCGCACACATCCTGATCATGTTACCCTTCGAGGAAATAGCACTCTTTGGGCGCTCCCCAAGACCAGACGGGCCCTATACTTTGGCATTATAGCACTGTTTTGTTATTTTGTTTTAGACAATCAATTAATGGCCAAATAGAGTACCAAGAAGAGATGAGATTAATAGATGAGAGTATAGAGTGAAAGTGAACAGATGAGAGTAACGATATAGTAGATAAGATAGAGGTATAATCGTAAAACAACGTTAAACATCGATAGTAATGGTGCCCAGCACTAGATCGGGTGCCAACAGTCTGGTGGAAGTCACAACCGCCCACTAGCCGTGCTATGAACACATGCTAAATAGTTCGGGGTGATCACAAGGTAAGAGAGAACACACTAAGGCCGTTTGGATTATATTGATCCCTAGGGGTGTATCGGGTTTAAGGGTACAACCAGCTCGTCGGCAATGGACGTGCGCCAAAGCCAAGAAGACTTACGGAGGCCTTGACAAGGATTCCCTGGCCCAGTCGGGAGTATTCCCGGTGGAGAGGTGGTCCAAGTCAAGAGAAAGTGTGTAACGAAATGATGTTCGTCTTACCTCGAGTGCTCAAAGACATAGGGACGCGATAACAGTGTACAAATCACGCGAATAAAACGAAGACATGTGCCATTTAAATAATAGGGAAATTAGGTAATTAATTTCACTTAATTACCATATACATTATTGAATAATTTATTAGGGTCAAATGGCAAACAATAATGTTATGTGTGTAAGTGTAAAGGAATCATGAGAATTTGATAAATCGTGCAAATGGCTTTTAAATAATTAAATTTTATAATTATTATCCATTATTAACTTACCAGGTCGAAAAAATTATAACATGGTGTAATCATGGCTAAATAAGGGGTATATAGCCTAATCAGCAGGGGCATGTGCATAATTAATAGTTCTGGCAGAAATTTCATAAAGGTGACGAGGGTGCCCGTCGCGATCAAGTCGCGACGGCGTACAATGGCGCGACAACAGGGTAACGCGACGGGGGTTCCCGTCGCAGTCCAGGTCGCGACTGGGCGGCCTGGTGCGACGGGCGAACCGGTCGGCCTGGCCCGGTTCGGGGGGTTGGGAATGCGACAGCACAGGCTGTCGCGTTCAGATCACGACGGTCTGGCTGGTCGCGACGGGTCGGGCCGTCGCGACTTCTGAGAGGCAGCCCGACCCAGAAAAGGGGTTTAGCTCTTTTCTGAATTAGGTCCTTCCCTCTAAAGTGTGATACAGTGCTCTTGTAAAATCAATATAAAATCGCACGATAATCCAAAAATTATGAAACTAGTTTTAAATGAAAGTAGACACATAGATCTATCAACATATTAATTCGAAAATAGACAAGGTTTAGGCATGCTTTTATTAGGTTACATTTTAGTGACCTAAACATGTGCAATCAAGGTCAACAGATTAATTAGCAATAAATACATGATGAAAATTAGGGAAACTAGAGGCGTTTGAAAGCTAACATGATGTAGTATTTATGAGAATTTCGCATGGCATGGGATCAAGTATACACGAGGTTTGAAAGCAAACATGAAGGGTCTAGTATATGAAACTGACATGGATTCAAAGGATTAATTCTCCCTCATGGGAGATCGAAATAGAGCAAAACTAGAGGACTTTTGCACAGGATCATAAAGTCCTCCTAGGGTAATTTTTACACGAATTTAGCTTGAGAGATTGCCTAGCTTTTTGTGCTGTAAAGATCCTAGGGTTTGAGGGTGACGAATTTCCAAGTTCTTCTTGCTCCAAACCTCCTTCTTCTCCTTGCTCCTCCTCCTTAGCCTCCTTACCTCGTGCTCCAGAGCTCCAGCAACGAAATGGGGCTTGGTAGACATGAATTATAGGTCTATTAGATGGTGTAAGAGTCCTTTCTTAAAACTCCTCTTTCCCTTCAAACTCTTAATTTTCTACATTTATCACCTAATTTCTTGCCTTTATCTACCTAATAGGCTTCGGGAGAAGTCTAAATTCATAGGTAATACTTTAGGATAGGATTAGGACTCTTTTTAGGATATTTATAACCCTTTCTAGTATTTTTCTTACTCGTATTTAATTTATTTATTAATTAACTCCGAATTTCCACATTTATCTCTCCCTATTCTAGCATTTATCCTCTAATTGGCTTTAGGGGATATATAATTTCGTGGCTAATGGGTTAGGATGGGATGATGACTCCTTTTTAGGATAATTACGGGTTATTAATGATTCTTAACCTTTTTCCATTATTATTAATTTAAGTGTGAATTAGCTTAATTAATTCTCATCCCAAGATGGGCTCTTCTCATTTGGGCCCATCAATCCATGCTTGGGCCCTTAGGATAACCATTACTAATTTTACTTAATGGTTTTAGTTTAATTCTATTTATTCACCATTTATTCTAACTTAAATCTATTTATCACACATATTCGATTAATTTCTTATTTTAATTCATTTAATATTATTTATGTCAATATTTCTAATCTTCATCATTTGGACTCTTACTCTTAGCCCAATACTTAAATATGGCTCAATTGTACAACCCATTTACTTAATGGGTCTTAATTATCTTTTTATTAAAGAATTTATTCATGGGCCAAGATTGCCTATTGGTCCAATTATCATAATGGACTATATCAACTCATATTATTTAAAGTCTACCCACAAGTTTATTTTAATTTATCATCCACTTTGGCTCATAATATTGGGTTCTTCGACTTATTCCTTACTTACGACAATAAGTCGCATAAATTCTTAAACTTAGTCCAAATGATTTTTCTATACCCAAATTTCTTGATGGTCATTAGAGAACATTATTTAAGGGTAATTATTATTTTTATGAAATTTTTGTATGGATTTTTATGCATGCGATAATGATGCGTACCTCTTTTAACTAGTTTGAAATTTATTAATTGATAACATTTTAATTTATCTTTATTTTCAAAATAATGAATTTTTCGGGGTACTACATAAAGTGCATATTCATATGTCTGCATCTCAAAACATGACAAGTAATCCTTGCGTGTTTAATCTATACTGTTAGATTCATGTTTTGACTGTACAGACACCTTTTTACTTATGTTTTCCTTATTGTTACAGTGAGATCCAATCTTTAATGTCTCTTGAAAGTTTGAACCTTCTTCCCTACATTAAAATCCTTGAATCTCATTTAATCATACTAGAACATGCGTATCTTGCTTACAAGAGCTTAAATCTTTGGAATTTGCTTGGCTATTAAATGTGATTGTCTAGATACTTACATGAGATCTTGTATCCATAATCTCAATACCCAGAATTCATGAGGTCCGATCTAGTCTTGGAAGAAGTATCCAAAAATACTTGTGCCTACGGAAATTGATTGGCCATGATATGGTATTGTACTAATATATACATACATGCTAGATTGTTCTACAATAATCCAATCGTGAATGAATAAATGAATGTTTGAATTGTACTTGTCACCCTAGTAGTTATTACTTGTGTTAAGGCCAATTCCTTATCATTGTACTTGATACATGTTCTTAAATACTTGTAAGCTAGTTCTATGCTTTTATATTCCTATACTTGTCTCATCTTTGCTTGCTCAGTATACATTCACATGCTCTTGATTGTGACTTATTGTTTCATTTACCTTCAATTTAAATCATTTTTGTGGCATTTACTGTAGCGATCCTCGTCGTTCAAATTTGTTAACCTAATAACGAGTCCGATACGACTCTGCCTCCCGCGAATAAGCTGAAGCCTCTCAAGGGATACCTTTACTCGAGTCTGTGAGAACATTAAAGAAATCCATTAAACACACATAAGATCACATACTATATATAATATCATACATATTTACATGAAGTTTACATAGTCAGTTCTCAACTAAAGTCAAAGAAAACAAAGTACAACAACTTGGGGCATACCCTGAGGTGAAACAGAAAGTAAATTACACTGCTGGTGGAGTAGGCCCTCCTCCGCTACAGTGCAGCTCAAAATTAGACTAGGGATGTGAACCCTCCTATTCTCCTTCACCTGCAAGGGGAAGTAGAGGTGTGAGCCTCGCAAATCACTGGCTCAGTAGGGGGACTCCCAAAACTAACACTACATAAAACACACGAGGAGTAGGAGTGAACAACTACAGCTAAACAATTAACAGAATTAAACATATGATGAACTATATACTGAAATTAAAAGTAGATAAGTATTTGTCACGTCCCGACATTTAATATATCTATAAATACCGTGACGTGAGTGAATAAGAAATTAAGAGTAAAATTTGAACTTTTCGAGTAGAAATTGCTCGGGAGCCTCACTAAATAAAAATTAATTAACTGTCATTCTTTAGGTATTACATGATTCTCAATTTACAACTCAAAGGTAGACGCCGCAAGGGTTGATCTCTCAGCACACAAATCCCGATGTCCCTCCTTCTAGAGCTATAGATTACCTGGGAAAAAGTAGGTATGAGCAATCTTGCCCAATAGGATTTATCCTCCAAAATCAAGGAATATAACAGTTTGCAAGAGTCAAAGATAATTGTGTTACAAGAATGTATTAAGTACTGAGTACAAGTAATAGAGAATGGTACAAATCAGATCATAGATGAAGTGAACCATGATTATCAAATAGTACCAAGGATGAAATAATATGCCAATGAATTGACATAAAGTGACCATCAGTGAAATAGCAAAGCATGAGTGTATGAATAATAGTTCAGAAGAAAATAGAGAAAGTGTATGTGTAGAGATGTCATGTCCGCTCCTCAAGCAAACAATAAACATTCAAGTCTCAACATAATTCATGAAAACGTCGACCAATTTAGAATATAGTGGTGTCATACCAAACACCATGGAGATCTATACCGCTCTGCGCAGATTAAACGAATTCGGGTGCTCCTCCCGGGACTAGATTTGCCCCATTTGCACATGCATTAATCCATGAGAGTCCGAAGACCCAAAAGTACGTCATCCCATTTCTATTTCTAATAAACATACATGGTACTTGGGCACTCATCAGGAGTAAAACAATATCACAGGAAGTAGGATTCTAGGAGTTAATGTTCAAAACTATCCAGAAGGTATAAGAATCAAAATAATTTAGGATGTCCAAGAATAATCCAAAGATGGATGTAGATGATGATTAAATGATTCATCTCAGTGGTATAATAGTTTAGAATCCAAGAAAATGGGAAAGGTAACTTGTTTGGACAATATAAGAGTGTGACAACTTTGATTAAGGAAAAATGGTTCTTGTTAACAACATACACTGGTGGTTGTTGACAGCCACAGGTTGGCTGTCGAATGCTACTGGTCCATTCAGAACTGTATTTTGGAATCTAGCCTTTAGCTGTCGACAGGTTACAGGTAGTTGTCGACAGATGGTTGTCGACAGATGTGTTCTATCTGTCGACATCCACTGGTGGTTCTGGTTTCTGGGTTCTAGAAGTAAGGTACATGTCGACAGATAAGTTCTGTTTGTCGACAGCCGCAAACCTTTCTTCCTGGAATGGTTTAAAACCAACTAAAGAGACTCTTCTAAAAGTTTCTACTATTCCACGAAGGATCAAACAACATCTTGTGGATCTTAAGTACATTCCTCTACACATCCTTCATGAAGAAAAAGATAGAACAAAAAGAGGAGATATTTATAGTATGGGTGGCGTGGGAAAAACTTCTGGAAGAAAGGAAATTGCTTATACACAAATCTTTCATGAGAATCTTTCTCGAATTTGGAAGAAAAGTCATATCAAATACATGAATCAACAACCAAAGACATGAACTTCAACTAAAGATATGAACAAAGTAAGAGAGAGGAAGACACTCCTAATAGCTTTACTGAACTCAAATCAAGGTAAGGCTAGAGGTAGATGCTCTGTCTTAGAGATTCTTACAGAAGAAGAAAAATTATAAGAAGAGACATAAAATTGTAGATTAGAAAACTAATGGAAAGCACCTACAAAGCATGAAACTAAGCAACTAAGGAGGAAACGTAGGGAGGAACCTACTTAGCCAAAGAGGAATGCAAATCCTCCTATGTTCCAGGTAAGAGGATGCAATGATAGCAGTGGTAGCACAACAGCCATAGCAGCAATTGCAGTAGTAGCCATAGCAGCAGTTACAGTAGCAACAACAACAATAGCAGCACAAGAGGAAGAACAACCAAACTCTCGTGAGAGCAAACTAAGGGAGTTTATATAAGCTTTGAGATTACATGCATGGTTGGCACGTAATCCCCCCCCCCCCACCCGTCACTGCAAAAACCCACGCGTTGAGGATAAAAACCTCCTACATTCCTACTTAGTCACATTCACAGTGAAGTTTTCACTGCCAACACGTATCATGGAACGTGTAGCCCATTTACACAAAGAGTAAAAAGTCTTACGTTATGTAAGCAAAAATACTCCAAAAATGGTTCACATAATTGATAGATAATTCGCCTGACCCCTTTGTCTTTATATTTTTTGTATTCAAACGATGTCAAATCTAGTTGAAATTTCAAACATAAGCTAATTGAAAGTTTTACAAATTATGGTGATTTTAGTTTAATTTTTGGAATTATTTTTAATCAAGTAAAAATTACCCAAAAAATCATTGTATCGACTTAATCTTGATATCTGTGCGTCAATAATTCAGGATATTTATGTTTCTAGAATTAGCACATTTTTCTAAGAATTGTGGTATTTTCAAATTTTAATTCCGTTATCGAATTCTGGTGACGCCCTGCCGAAGTGCGCACATCTGAAGACAGTATCGAAATCACTTTACTAATGTAGAAATATCTCTAGAGTAAATATATATAATCAGGTTTCTAGTAAATATTTATGTGTTTTATGATAATCAATTTTTTAATAATTTATATAATATTATTATTTTGGCATTAAATTTTGAGGTGTTACAATATTGAACAATAGGTACTAAGAACTAATAAATAAACAGCAAACCATGTACAAAGTACGAGTTAAATGAGAACAACACTACACTCAGGTCACGAAATCTGGTTTGTGACACCAGCTACCGACCTGGACAAACTACACAGGAAAACCTCTCAGTCTTTAGTCACAGACCACAAGTCTCATTGCGGCTCCACCTCTATAAGAAATAAGAATTGTGGAGTCCAACCAATACCACCTGCTAGTTACCAAGCTGCAGACCCATGCCTAACGCACCTCTAATGATTCCAGAATCCCTAAAGTGAGGTTGTGGAATATGGGGTTATCTGGAGACCAGTACGTCTACTTGTGTCTATCCTCCTAACCACGAGGGCACTACAAGTGACTGAGCAAAGAACCGACCACACTACAAGTCACTGTCCCACTATTATCTTTCCCTCAACCAGACGTACAACTCAACAAACAAGTGAGGGTGTCTAGGAAGATGACACAGACTTCAACGGTACACACAGTATCGGGACAAAGCCCAAGCACAACGTGCCTAACTCACAAAGAACCTGGGGTACCCGACTGAAGAGGCAACCATGGTAAGCGTCCTACTACCAAGCCCAATCTCACACTCAAACCACGTAAACACAATGTCCAATTCCCTTACAGTACAACCATAACCTTTAATAATAGCCAAACACCTTTAACCATGGTCAACAAGGCAACACAATCCTCAAACAAGCTCTTGAAGCCTTGGAACACATGAATGCGTCGGGGTCGGGTGTCACGTTCAGAACTTGACGCCCTGATACGACACGTTTCGGATGTGAATGTGTTAGGTCAGCCTGTCGCGTTCAGAACGTAACCACCGTGTCACATTCACAGACTGAATGCCAGTCCAGAAAACCTGCACCAAGAACTCCACAAAATGCCATATTTATCTTCCATGATCACCTACAACACCATAAATCATTATTCTACCATGCATACCACTTACCGAAACCTCCCACATGCATCCAATCCATCAAACCATGCATAAATGGAGATTAACAAAGTAGAATATCCCTACCAACATGAGACCTACAAATCAATCGGCATTTCCCACACTCCGCACAACCTCCTCGCGACCAAAATCAAGCCAACTCATAAGCTTCAGAGTCGAAATTGCCCAGAAAACCTTCAAAAACTCTCCCTTGGCCGAACAGAGCTTCCTACTATGTTGGTTGACCTACAATCATTAAACAGTCGGAATCAAGAATGAAACATAGCAAGCCATCGCGTAAGAACGCGACGTTCCAGGTCGATGCGTTTCGAAAACTGACGCCACGTGTCAGCCATGCATGCGCCATGCGTCGCGCAAATAACTAAAGACCGAAAACAAGTGGCGGGGAGACCGCGACTTAGGCGGGGGACGCATTCTGAACGCGACACCCTCCCCCGTCGCGTTCTCAAATAGGGAACAGTCTGAATTTCCAGCCCACAGTACCCACACAACCTGCCAAACCTCCAAACACAACCCAAGACCACACATATTGGCCCACATGCCAACCAAACCACAATCTGAATGTTCAAAACATTACATTTACTGTACCCAACATGTTAAAGTATTAATTGCTTAAAGTTGCCTCATATATAGATATAAATGTTACTTAGCTTATTGTTCACCCTACTTTAATTTGTGATTTTCAGATAATATAGATGAGGACACACACTCTGACAAGGAAAGGCGGGAGTGATGGAGTGTCCAAGTTTTCCTGAGAAGTTCATTAGTAGAGTCATTGGAGTAATTTATTTTCCCCATAAGTCAATGTAATAGTTATGATGGGCTCTATGTATTAGACATGAAAGATTTGATGTAATATAAATTAGTGACTTTTGATTTCAATAAAAGTATGATATTTATTTTTATAATTAATTTGAATATGGTTGTAGCACCTCAAAAAATTGAAATAATAAAAAATTAATATCGAGATTTAAAATAAAAGTTTAAGATTATGGAGGAAACTAATTCGTATGTATAGATAATTCATTAAATCATTAAAATAATGAGTCAAACTGAGCTATTGGGCCAATAGTAGTACGAACAAACAGAAATTGAAAATTCGCAATAGGACCCACACCCAATTGTAATATGGGTCACTTATGTCTAAACATGAGATATTTGGGGCCATAATAGGTGTTTAATCCTAAGCCCATTATGTGAACATGAATTTGCTCTCTAATACCTTCCCATTAGAGTTGAGATTAAAGAGGAAATAGTCTATTGGATGTTCCATCTAAGGTAGGACTCCTACCATGAGATTAGGAAACCCAAAACTCATAATCTAGCAACCCTATCCATATAAAACCATCTTAACACCTCTTTAGCTGACCAGCCCATAATCCCCCTTCGTTGCTAGACGTGGGGAAGAACACTAGCAGCAAAGAGGAAGAACCTAAAGTTGGATTCATGGAGTTCTTCTTCCTCTTGCCTCTACTTTGACCCATAGGAACCAAAAAGTTGGAAGCAATCAAAAGTATAATCTCGGGCACAAAGTAAATAAGTCATATACCATTTTGTAGCTCGTCGAGTCTACTTTCATATGAACCTATTTTCCCAATTTTCATGAAGTATGTTGCATGTATAAGTGTTTTCTGATCATCGTGAAGTTTTAGGGTTTTTCATATTCATCTCTTAAATCACGCATTCCTAGGTCATTTTGATTCGAACCAAAGTCATAGTGTTGTTCTACATCATGTTTCTAGCAACTTTCATGTTATAGGTTTCATCCAAAAACCCCTAGAAATATTGTATAAGTCAAAACATGATCAAAACATGATCATATGACGTTTTTGCATGTTTTTTGGTAGGTTCTCTAATTCGCATCTAGTCCAGATGACGCGAATAAGAGTAACCATAACGCATCCTTACGACAAGACATGATTATACTGAAACACATCACAATGGCCTGACGCGATTCATACTGAGCCTTGTTTCATCGTACACATCAAATTGTGTGCCATCTTGAATTCAATGTCTAGTTGATATGCGTTCAAAACACCTGACGCGATTTAGGCCTTTCTTCTGCCTCTCGATTTTTGTACTTGGTTTGAACAGAGGAGTCACAAGAACGCATCATGCCCCCATGACGCGATTCTGCAACCCTATTGATCGCGTCATACTATTCTGACATGATTCAATCATGCACGCGTTGCCTACCCATAATGCGATTTAAACGTGTCTACGTACCCTGACGTGATTTAGTCATAGTTGTTTTACATCCTGAAGCCTATTTTGCATGGTTTTTGATGTATGTAAAAGGCGTCATCTATACCTAACGTGAATTAAAAGCCTTCCAGAGACTATCTTGTGTCATGTCAGTCATGTTAGTGTATTGTTACTTGTAACATCTCAAGTTCCTTAAGCAGCAAGACCCTTGTGAGTATCGCGACATATCGGGCTGTCACCTTCTAAAGGCAATAAGATGGTCGTTGTGTTCACAGGGTGAACGCAGCACATTGACCGTCACGTTCTAGTTTTGACCATTGGGTAGTGTGTTGTCGTCTTGCTATCAAGACAGTTATGCCATGCGTCGAGATGCATGCAGTGTGAATGCGACGTGCCAGTTGTCACGTTTAAAGTAGCACGCATGCAGTGCGATGCGTGTAAAGCGTAACTGTTAGGCCTGATCAACTTCTTGGAAATGCAACATGATGATCATCGCATTCGCGTGGGGTCGCGACAGCTTAGCTATCGTGTTCTAAGATCTGTGGCCTATATAGACTAGGACAACAGATCTCTTCCTCTCTTTCCTCATTTCTTCTTCCTCTCCTCTCCTCTTCCTCTATTCTATCGGAGCTCACTCTTGGGGGCTTTTTTTCTCCGACTTGGTGGAGGTTTAACGTGGTGGTGGATCTTCCTCACTTGTAGGTGGCTTTGATGTGGAACTTGAAGCAAGGAGGAGGTGGCCAATCACACGAGAAGACCCCAACAAGTTGGTTCTTCAATTTGAGGTGGGGACTTTGATCCTCTCCCCTAGTTCTAGCATGCCTAGGGACTTTCCCCCACCTTCTATAGCCATGTAGGCTCCTAGGGTTGTTCATAGTTCAGTTAGGTCTGGTTTGGACCCTTTTTTGTTTTTCAGAAAACCAAACCGAACTGTGAGGCAAACCGAAACAAACGAACCGGTTCGGTTCAGTTTGAACCGAAAATAGGGAAAAGTTAATTTTTAAGGGGGTTGTGAGTATCAAACCCACAACCTCCCCATGGGAGGAGGCGCACTAACCACTGTTTTTTTTTTTGTCAAATATTATACTATTTATATTATATATACATATTTTCAGTTCATATTGGTTTCACAGTGTGAAACTGAACTGAACTGTAAGGCCATTCAAACCGAACCGAACCGAATCAATCAGTTCGGTTTGGTTCTTCAGTTTGGACCATTTAATGAACACCCCTATGTAATCACGGGGTTGTGCCCCCCTCTAAGACACAAAAGAGCATGCGATATATAGATAATGAAGGAATGTGATCACCACCAAGATGATTGCCTAAAGAAATATTCCTAAAGCATGGGCTAATCAACATGGAAAAAGGAAAGAGAAGGCCACTTACCTATTAACGCATCACCGATGTGCGACGCGATAACAACCTTGTCACGACCGCCCGATCGGACGCGATATGGATGTCGCGACCGGGTCCCTCGATGCCTTCTTAATAGTGCGGGAGATGAATGGCGGACCTCCTTCCTCCTCTTCATCTGGTTAAAGAGAAAGAGCTTCCTCACTTTTTCTTTATTCCAAGTACATGCCAAGTCATGAAAAATGAATGGGGAACCCAATTAGACATTCAAATAAGCATAGCATTCATCACATATGAGAGAGCATGTAGAGAGCATGGTGAGTGCATACCGGGTGATTTTGGAAACCCCTTTTGGGTATAGGAAAACTAGGAGGGAAGATGCATGGGAAGAAATCACGGAAGAGGAGAGGAGGAACCCTAACTAGCATGTATACATGTATAAAATGTAGAAAAGAAATTAAAAATCAAAACTGAACAAATACTGCCCCGTTTGATGTGATTCTAGTTGGAGGTCATAGAGGAAGACGTGGGGAACAACTTTCATGAAGACGTCTTGAAGAGATCTGGCCTGGTTTGGGCTGTGGAAGGTACGATAATCTCACATATGCAGATCTTGATATGAGAGAAAGTGAAGAATAATTTTCTGTAACTTTGCACACAGGCCACCAATCGATGTGATTCTACTTTGAGGTTGAATAGAGCTTTGTAAGGGACAACTTTAATGAAAAAACCTTGAAGAGATCTGGCCTAGTTCGTTCTCCACAAGCTGTGCAAGCACTGCTGGTCCTAGAGGCGATATGAGAGAGAAAGAGGAGAGAGAATGATATGAAAGGGGAAGAACAACCCCTCCTCTGCATTGGGGGCATTGGGGCTTCGTGAGTAGAGACTCCAGAGACTTCGCCTCATGGTGGTAGCCTTCCTCTATCCTCTAGAGAGTCCTAGGATGTGTTCAAGAGAGAGAGAGAGTCCAATTCCGAGTTAGAGAGAGAGTCCAAGTTGTGGGAGAGTTGGAGAATCTATTTGGAGTTTGAATGGACTTGGGGGCTCCCTAGGGATGAGGATAGGAGGTTTGGGTCATAATCCAACTCAAAGAGACTTTAGATAGGCTCTAGGATGGAAGGAGAGGTCGAAAATCATGTAAAAATGTGTTTACGTGCATGGTGCTGTCGCGACGGGTCGTGGGGTTGCATTCTTGTCGTGACCATGCACTCGGTTGCGTCACCAGGGTAGTGCGCGCAGGGTCCACGAAATGGGCCGTAAGTTTCTCCACAGATATCGAATTGATGAGCTATTTATTGTGTTGGGTTATAGACTTGGAGGGCTACAAAATGATAGTATGATATAACTGATTTGGATTAAAAATGAGGAAGTTATGAGCTCTCAAAGTAAATGCATGTTTAGAGGATATGGCAGATTGCACAGTTTTGATGTTTCAAGTGGATCTTGGCCATGGGCTTGAGAATGGGCTTGAAATTAAGTGTGAATGGGCTCATGATGGGCAAAAAAAGACTTCAAAGTGATGACCAATTTGGGACATCAATGATATGAACGAGAAATGTGCCCAACTTATAGACCAAAAACGGGTGTTTACACCCTATAGGATCCATTCCATGCTTCATTGTTCCATGATTAAGGTGAGGTATGTGTGACTATGAACACGCATATGATATTTGCATGAGTGTTGTTAGCCCTCCTTGCCATGCATGGGTGTGAATGAGGGGGTTTGAGCTTCTTTCATATGCTTCTAGTGGTTTGCATGCTCCCCATCCCTGGTTTTTTATGTATGTGTGTTGTTGGGGAAGATCTTGAGGGCTCGGCCATGGCTGCCAGCTCTCTATCTGCTGTCGCGACAAGTTGGTTGTCGCCTTCTTGGTTGCGACACCTTCCTCGTCGCTTTCCGCTTGCTCTATTTGTGTCATCCACACTGTCGCATTCTGGTAGTGACAATGTGGGTGTCACCTTTTGCTCTGGAACGCGCCAGGTTTCTGTCACCTTCTAGTTGCAATAGCCCGTGCGTCACGTTCTTTATGATAGTGACAGGGTGCCTATAGCCTTCTTAGACAGAGAGCCGACTATTTCCATTCAAAGTTGTGCTTCCGTCAAGTTTGCGTTTCTCTATTCCTATGGCGCATGTGTTGTTCGTAGCATAGTACTACACTAGTCTATTCGCTTGGTGCTCGACACTTGTGGGCTTGTCCCATTGTGTGGGTTTTTACCATTTCCCTGGACCCCCGTCCTCATGAGTCCAGTTGAGGGAGTTCTCCAGGCTACAAATGTGCTCGATTTAGAGACTCAAAAACTGAGGGGAAAACACTGGGTGGACAGAAACGTCAAGTCATTTGTAGAGGTCTCATGATTGGTCTAGGACGTCGAGGTGGTTCGAGCTTGTTCTTCCGACATAGGCCAGTCAGTCCTTGCTGCCTCACTCTACATGGTTCTAAAACTACATAGAGGTGCCAAGAATGAGACCGTAGTTCAGCACAAACTACGGCAGTTGTTGTGGTTCTTTGTGTCCCATGGCCACACTCCAACGAGAGGATGGCATGCCGGAACGTGCTGTCAAGGGTAAGACACGTGTAGCGCTTCTGACCGGTTGACTAGAGGTAGTTGTCTCCATGGCTAGTGTTCTTGTCCATGCAGGTTATTCATGTCTGCGTGTACAACAGTGTGGTGGTCACAGTGAGTTGTTTACACATGGTTCCAGATCGTATAGCATTTTTCCAACCCGTAGTAGTGTAGTAGCTTCCGAACTTTCTTTAGTAGAATACATTGTTATTTATTGTTAATATTTTAATGATATATCTATTCTGCTTGTTAGAACTAGTGGGTGATTGGTGGTCCCTACTGAGCTTCTTTGTGAGGCTCACTCCCTTCCGTTCTAGGTGACTTCACAGCACCAGCAAGTTGCGCGACGGACGAAGGAGACGGGCCGCAATAGTCGGCGTCGTCCTTAGAAATGTCTCCTTTGTGCTTTGGTACTTCACCCTCGGGGTATGCCTTAAGGGTTGTGTCTTTCCCTTCTACTTGTACTATTTGTGCTTGGGACTTGTACCAAACTTTCTACCACATACTTGTGTTTACTTTCACTTGTTCGTACATTTCTAGTGTTGTAGTTATTGTTTATTTCTTTTGTACATCCCTTCAGATTGATCATTCAACCCTTCTGGGTCCTTGGATCTGTAGGTGGCGGTGTCGAAAAATAGGTTCTCAGTGGGAATCGAGGGTTGGGTTTCCCAGGTCATTACAGCAATATCAGAGCAAGGGGTCTATCAAGACCTATAATAGAACTAAATAACAGCAAAGAGTCCTACAGAAAGTACAAGAACATTGCTAGCCATCCAAGTTGTTATAGCTAACAATAGTGGTAGTTGTACTATGCAGGATATGGCTCCGTGTAGGCATAGGCATGTCAGAGAGTTGCTGGAGCAACAGTACAATGCACCAGATGAGTCAGTGACACCATAGCACGACTAGACCACTGCTCAGACTCAGCAGAGTGACCAGTAGAGTGTTCCTCCCCCTCAGGGAGCACTGCAGCAGCAGTGGTACCCGCCACCACCACCTCCAGAGATGATGATGCCGATTACGAAGCAGATGTGGAGAGCCATGTTCTAGTTTCGCTGGCAGTATGCGCAGATGGCAGCAGGATGACATCAGTTTGTGAAGATGGCAGCAGGTGAGCAACATCCAGTAGCTCCCCAACAGTACCAGTGCAACATGCAGTACCACCAACGACACATGAGGCACCAGATGCAGGAGATGCCTAGGCAGTAGGAGCTGTGGTAGTGGCACCAGAGGACAAGACCGCCCTTTTGGAGTGGTTCCTACATCTCTGACCCTCGACCTTCTTCGGCAACTACTATCCAGACAGAGGGGAGAGCATGGTCCATGGGCTTGAGTGTACTTTGAGACCATGGATTATGGGGAGCAGGATCAAGTGAGACTTGCAATATACCAACTGAAGGGGTCAGCACATGAGTGGTGGAGGACTTAGAGGCAGACACACTTTCTTAGGTGGAGACTGGACCAGATCACTTGAGAGCAGTTCTTGGAGATCTTCCACTATCACGTCCCAACATTTAAATATATCTATAAATGCCGTAATGTGAGCAAAAGGAAATTAGGAACAAAACTTTGAATTTTTTGAGCGGAATTTACAGGAAGACCTGTTACAACCTAATAGTCGATGTTTCAAAAATGACAAAGTTTTTGTCACGTCTCGACATTTAATATATCTATAAATATCGTAACATGAGTGTAGACTACGTTTCTCGTCTCCTGTTTTTACGGGGAGGCAGAAAAACACGGGTCCACACGAATCGAGAAAAGATGGCGAAAACAGGAAGATTAAAATACTATATAAAAGACGATAAAAAGACAGCAAATAAATAAAACGCCATGATTGCCAGGTACAACGAGGGTACCGAAAGAAAATGGGAAGGAAGAAAGGGGTACCTTTTCGCCCGTTTAAATAAGCGGGAACGTGGGCGTGGGTTCTATCTCCTCCTTCCACCGGCCGGCCGACGAAGGAGATTCAGCTCGTACGGTTACCTGACAAGAAAAGACAACAAAAACACGTAAAATAAGGTCAGACTACGCGTGTAGTAAATGTAAATAGCAAAGGAAAAGACATAAAGACATTCAAAAGGTGTAAACACACCTCTTGGAGGTGGAAATGAAAACCCTAAATAAACGGTACGAAAAGATATGTGTGTGTGCGGTGCAATATGTGTACTATCTAAAAGGGGGGAGGCCTAAAAGAAAGGAGAGAGATGGCGGAAGCCAATTCTGGATGAGTAGGATGACGATGTCTCCTCGTGGGGATCGGGATGCAGGATCGTCCGAGGCTCCGGAACGTCGCGTGCAGCACTGCGGGATCTTCCAGATGATGGAGACGAAGGTCCGGAAGCGGAGGCGTCGCACGAGCAAGGCTTCACCACTTGGGAGAAATGGGACTCTCTCTCTCTAAATTCTCACTCTTTCCCTCTCTAAACTCTCCCTCCTCTCTCAACCAAAATGGCCAACCTCCTCTGAAATGGGGTTCTGTGCAAGCTTTTAATGCTGGGAAAAATCGCGTCGAAAACAGCCGCCGCAATTAAAAGGGTGAATCCTGTCCACTAGACTCGCCGCGTTTAACGAGGTCGGCCTAACGTCCCATCACCTTGTCCAAACTGTGATGATTACGGTGCACAACGATATTAAGAATCGTGTCGGCCCTAATCACCGCGATTTAGAAAGTCAAATTGATTTGACAGGCATGACCGCATTCAGGCTCAAAAAGGCGTCCACTCAGGGCGTCGCATTTTTCAACCGCCTCTTCTTTGATGTGTTGTAACTGGCAGTTCGCAAAATGCGGCGTGCTGGCTGGTCGCGATTATAATTCTGACACCGTTCTGACGCCTGACAACGGCATGGTGTGTTCAGGGCGGCTAAGAATCACGTCGTACAGCCACGACGCATTTCTATTTGAAAACGTGGCCTCTACCAAGCGTCAGAACGTGTGTGCTCTGACATAGCCGTGAATGTTGACTTATAAATCGCGGCGGGCTTGGTGGACGCCATTAAACGTCGGTTATGTGCTGCGCTACAAAGGCGGTAAGAGAATTGCGTCCAATCCAGACGTCACGTTTATAGCGCCTAAAAAGCGTCGGCTGTCCCTGACGCGATTTCAAACAGTGCTGCAGAACCCCTTTATGATATTTTCTAAAAGGCCCTAAAAAGCAGGAAAGACAGAAAAATTACTTAAAATGTTAACGAAATACAGTCACTTTTGAGGCGTCACGGTGCAACCTGAAACTTGTCCAATTTTGGGAAAATTGGCATGTCTACAGTGAGTGAATAAGAAATCAAGAGTAAATTTTAAACTTGTTAAGCAGAAATTGCTCGGGGGCTTCACTAAATAAAAATTAATTAATTGCCATTCTTTAGGTATCACACGATTCTCAAATTACAACTCAAAGGCAGACGCCGTAAAGGTTGATCTCTCAGCACACAAATCCCGATGTCCCGCCTTCTAGAGCTATAAATTACTTGGAAAAAAAGTAGGCATGGGCAATATTGCCCAGTAGGATTTATCCTCCAAAATCAAGGAATATAAAAGTTTACATGAGTCAAGATAATTATGGTACAAAAATGTAATAAGTACTGAGTACAAGTAACGGAGAATGGTACAAATCAGATCGTAGATGAAGTGAACTATGATTATCAAGCAGTAACAAGGATGAAATAATATGCCTATGAACTGACGTATAGTGACCATCAGTGAAACAACAAAGCATGAGTGTATGAACAATAGTTCAGAAGAAAATAGAGAAAGGGTATGTGTACTGATCCCCTGTCCACTTCTCAAGCAAGCAATAAACATTCATGTCTCAACATAATTCATGGAAATGTCGACCAATTTAGAATATAGTGGTGTCATGCTAAACACCCCGTGGATCCATACCTCTCTACGCAGATTAAACGAATTCGGGTACTCCTCCCGGGACCGGATCACCCCATTTGCACAGGCATTAGTCCATGAGAGTCTGAAGACCCAAAAGTACGTCATCCCATTTCCATTTCTGATAAACATACATATATGGTACTTGGGCACTCATCAGAAGTAAGACAATATCACAGGAAGCAAGGTTCTATGAATTAGTGGTTAAAGATATCCAGAAGGTATAAGAAACAACATGTGACGGACCACGTCGTTCAAACCCGTTAACCTAATAACGAGCTTGACCCGACTCCGCCTCCCGCGAACAAGTCGAAGCCTCGCCAGGGATATCACACTCATGTCCGTGAAAACACAAAGGAACACACTGATTTATATGTAAGATTCATCATCCCACACATATTTACAATGGATTTACATAGCCAAATTTCAAAAAAAGTCAAACTCAAGTACACAGGCCTGGGGCATACCCCTGGGCACAATAGAAAAGTAAATTACACTGCTGGAGGCGTGAACCCAACACCGCTATGATGTGGCTCCGGACTAGAAGACGGGCGTGAAACCTCCTGCTCTCCCTCACCTAAAAGCAATAAGGGGTGAGCCTCACGAGTCACTGGCTCAGTTGGGAAACTCCCCAAAAATCGAGCAAACCAAACTCACAAGTAATAAAATCAAGAAGCTACGCTAACAATTTATAGAACTAACTAAGCAGGTTAATAAAGCTGTAAATGTAAACTCTACTTAGCACATGCTATCAACAAAAACGGCTTTAATAAATAAATAATAAACCACAATCAGGTGTACGTGCTAAAGTAGGAAAATGCCAAACTCGGGCCACGTAGACTGGTTCACGACACCAACAACCAACCCGGACAAACCACACAGGACTACCTCTCAGTCTCGTAGCCAAGGACAAAAGGTCCAGCTACCACTCCACACAACAGAACCAACAAGCTGTGAAGACAACACACACCACAACTGCAGCTCACATGACTACAGCTCCATGCCTGGCACCCTTAGGGTCTCTGGCCCGAGCACCCTAAAGTGAGGCACTGGAAACAAGGACTAGCTGGGGACCAGTACATCTACCGGTGTCCATCCCCCAACCAAGAGCGCACTACAAGTGACTAAGTACAGCCACAACACACAAGCTGCTGTCCCATTATCGTCTTTCCCTCAGTCGGACGTACTACTCAAACTACGAAGTGAGGGTGTCCAGGAAGAGGACACAAACCCTAACGATACACAAGTACTGGTACAAGCCCCAAACACTCACATGCCTGGCTCACACAGAACCTGGGGCTCCCAACTGAAAAGGTAACCACAGTAGGCGTTGTACTACTTGCCACGCACACACAAACCACGTGCAAACCGCACAAACCTCGTGAACACCACGCTAACCACGTGAACAACACGCTCCTCGAGCGCTACAGGTGCCAATGCACCGCTTACCTTAACCACACACAACATCTTTCAATAATCCTATAACCATGCTATCATGCACAATCACAAACCCCTCAGAACTGCTAACATGACGGGGGCCACTGTCGCCTTCTGAACGCGACACCCCGATAAGTCACGTTCAGAAGCAGAACGCGACGGGTCGGCCTGCCGCATTCAGAACGCTACAGGAGGGTTCGTCGCCTTCACAGGCAGAAACCCTAATATGAGATCCCATTTTCGGATCACCTATACAAACCATGTAAAACTATGTAAAAACCTATTTTTCATGCTCTATTCAACGTCCTAGAATGGTATCTATCATTTATAAAGCAAATAACAAGCTATTCATGCTTCACATGCAATTCGCAACGTAAAACGAGCGGAATCCCCCTACCTTCGCGAAGAACGCGAAGAACGTTAACCACCCGGTGTTTCCCCCACTCCATGCGACGTCCTCGAGGAGAGAACATGCCAAAAACACCACCAAAACCCCGAATCACCCGAAAACCTCCGCAAAAACTCCTCCCTGGCCAAGCAGAGCTTGCTGGAGCTCTGTTTGGCCGACCTATCTTGAAAACGCATCACAGTTGGGAACGCAACGTAGCCCACCGTCGCGACCTGAATGCGACGGAGAAGACCGTCGCCTTCCCATGGTCGACATCAGCAGGCCGCCCAGTGCGCGACACGCGGCAGACATGCAGACGAGGACCACTTCGCGGTGCCAACCAGAGCGTGACACCCAGGGCTGTCGTGTTCAGAACACGACACCCAGCCCTGTTGCGTTCACAGACAGTGAACCAACGGGTGCTTTGGGCCCGAACTGTCGGCCCACAAAGCCCCGGAAACCTACGTAAACACCTGTAACACACGTCATTGGCCACACATTGGCCTCCACAACCACTAAACGAGGATCCATGAGGATGCATAGACATGTCGGGCTTCAAATCATCATGTTGATAACTGACTACCTATGACGGATCTTTAATGTATTTTCTCAACATAGAAACATGGAAGACGTCATGAGCATTAGTGAAATCTGCTGGCAAATCAATTATGTATGCTATATCTCCAATTCTTTCCAACACTTGGAAGGGACCCACATACCTTGGGCTCAACTTACCTTTCTTACTAAAACTCAGGACACCCTTTGTAGGAGAAACTCTTAGAAAAACAAAGTCTCCAACTTCAAACTGTAGTGGTCTGCGTCGAGTGTCCGCATAGCTCTTCTGCCAGCTTTGGGATGTTTGTAGCTTTTCTTTAATAAATCTGACCATCTCTGTAGTCTGCTGAATTAACTCAGGACCCATTACCTACCTCTCTCCAACTTCATGCCAGTTCAACGGTGTTCTACATGACCTGCCATACAAGGCCTCATATGGTGTCATCCCAATGCTGGTGTGATAACTGTTATTATAAGCAAATTCTACCATCCCCAGATAGTGCTCCCAACTGCCTCCCCACAATAAATAGCAAGCTCGTAACATGTCTTCAATTGTCTGAATGGTTCTTTCTATCTGACCATCAGTTTGTGGGTGATAGGCTGAACTATACCTCAATTCTGTGCTAACAACTCTCTGTAAACTCTTCCAGAAATCAGAAGTAAATCTTGGATCCCTGTCAAAAACAATTATCTTTGGAATACCATGTAATGGCACAATCCTGTCAACATAAATCCTTGCCAATCTATCTACTGTCCAAGACATACTCACTGCTATCAATCTGCATACCTTGGTTAATCTGTCAATGAACACCCATATACCATTGTGCCCTGTAGCTGTCCTCGGTAGTCCTGCCATAAAATCCATAGTAATATCATTCCATTTCCGTTGTGGAATTGGTAATGGTTGTAATAGCCCTCCTGGCTTCTAATGCTCTGCCTTTATTTGTTGACAAACTGAACACCTTGCAATGAATTCTGCTATTTCTCTTTTCATATGTGGCCACCAAAAATGCTTTTTCAAATCTTGATACATTTTAGTACTACTTGGGTAAATCGTATATCTGGATTTATGTGCCTCTTTTAGAACCCTCTGTTTTACTTCTCTCTCTGTTGGTACATATAATCTGCCTATGAGTCTGACTACACAGTTATCATCAATTGTGACACCCTCCATTTTGACAATTTCTACTAAATTCCCATCTGTCCTCTGAGCTTCAATAATATGCCAATATAAAGATGGCTCTACAGCACTACTGGCTAGTACTGCTCGCTGATGACTACTTGTAACATACAATGAATTTTATGTTATTTCTTCATACAATTTCCACTCTTTAATCATCATGTGACTCACATATGCTTTTCTGCTTAATGCATCAGCTACAACATTGGCTTTACCCGGATGGTAAGTCAAACTGAAATCATAATCTTTCAAATATTCTACCCACCTGCGCTGACGGAGATTCAAATCTTTCTGAGAGAAAATATATTTCAAACTTTTGTGATCTGTAAAAATTTCAAATCTCTCGCCATAAAGGTAATGCCTCCATATCTTCAAAGCAAAAACAACTGCTGCTAATTCTAGATCATGCGTTGGGTAGTTCTCCTCTGTTGGCTTTAACTACTTGGATGCATAAGCTATAACCTTGCCATGTTGCATTAACATTGCTCCAAGCCCTCTTCTGGACGCATCTGTGTATACCACGAAACCTCCACTGCCAACTGGTAATGACAACACTGGCGCTGTTGTAAGCCTTTTCTTCAATTCCATAAAACTTTTCTGACAATCATTCGACCACACAAATGGTACATCTTTCCTGGTTAATCTGGTCATTGGTGCTACGATCTTGGAAAAATCCTGTATGAAACGCCTGTAGTAACCTGTTAAACCCAGAAAACTCCTAATCTCTGTGATTGTCTTCGGTGCTTCCCATTTCATAACTGCATCAACCTTAGCTGGATCAACTGCAACTCCCTCTGCTGAGATAACATGACCCAAAAATTGAATTTCTTTCAACCAAAACTCACATTTTCTAAATTTAGCATACAACTGATTGTCCCGTAATGTCTGCAAAGTAATCCTCAGATGTGCCGCATGTTCCTCCTCTGATGCTGAGTAAACCAGTATATCATCTATGAAAACCACAATAAATTGATCCAGATATGGATGAAAAATTATGTTCATTAAATTCATGAACGATGCTGGTGTATTGGTTAGCCCAAATGGCATAACCACAAACTCGTAGTGCCCATACCTGGTCCTGAATGCTGTTTTGTCGATGTCTTCTTCTTTAATCCTTAACTGATGATATCTGGATCCCAAGTCAATCTTGGAAAACACTTTAGCTGATTGAAGCTGATCAAACAAATCATCAATTCTTGGCAGTGGATACTTATTCTTTATAGTCACATCATTCAGCTTCCGATAGTCAATACACATTCTGAAACTTCCATCTTTCATTCTTACAAATAACACAGGAGCTCCCCATAGTGAATGACTTGGCCTGATAAAACCTTTTTCTAGTAATTGATCTTGTAACTGCTTCTTCAATTCCTTGAGCTCTGTTGGTGCCATCCTGTACGGTGCCTTAGAAATTGTCATGGATCCTGGCTGCAATTCTACTGAAGTCCACCTCCTTGTGTGGAGCTAGACCTGGTAAATCATCTGGAAACACATCTGTAAATTCCCTAACCACTGGAACTGCTTCAACTGACTTACCAGTCTCTACTGAACTCACTGAAGCTAGGTAAGCTACACAACCCGCATTCAACAACTTCCTAGCTCTAAGTGCTGAAATTATAAACTTGGAAGTGTAGAACGACATACCTTGAAATTCAAATACTACTCCATTAGGGTGACAAAACCTGACCCTCTTTTTTCTGCAATCAACCATTGCTTCGTAGGCTTCTAGCCAATCCATGCCCAGAATGATATCGTAATCTCTTAACTGTAATGCATATAATTTAGAAGGCAACTGATTTCCTTGAATCACAATAGGAACCTCATCGATATAGCAAGAAGTGAGCATAAATTCACCTGAAGGAACCTCTACCACACTAACTCACTCAACTTCTCTTCTAATGGGTGCACCATACTATCCATAAATTCTTCGGAAATAAAAGAATGTGAAGCACCTGAATCAATTAAGACTCTTGCTGAAAATTCATAAATGGGCAATATACCTTCTATCAAATTAGAAGCCTCTGCCTGGGCCCAGGTGATAGCCATAACCCGGCCTCTACCTCGCTGGTGTGGTGGTGCTCCTCTACCTCGTGCTACTGGCGGCTGTTGGGGCTGCTGTTGTTGTTGCTGCTGCACTCCTCTTCCATAACCATATTCTCTTGGATAGGGGACAATTACGGATCAAATGTCCTGACTGATCACAATTGTAACACCTGTAGCCCGGTGGAATTATTGGCTGCCTTGCTGTACTCTGCTGCGATTCTTCCACCTCTGGCCTGTAGCCTCGCCCCTGCTGGAACATCTGCTGAAGACCTCCTCCTCTTCCTCTGAATATCTTTTTCAATTTTGAACCCCACTTGCTGAAACCTGAAGAAGATGGCCCCGCCGATGCTTTTCCTTTACTGATCCCCGAAGACAGCTGCGGTAGCTGAAAGCTACCCGAACCTGACTCTCCCGACTGGCGAGTTCGAACGGACCTCTCTAATATGGCTGCCCTCTGTGCCACTTCCTCCACAGTCCTGCACATGAGTGGTATCACCGCATTCTGCAACTCGACCCTCAATCCACGAATGAAATATTCAACCATCATGGCATTATTTGTCAAAACATACGGTGCATACATGCTAAGTGCCATAAATCTCATCTGATACTCTAAAACAGAAGAATTTCCTTGCTGCAGAGTTCAGAATTGCTCTCTCTTTTCATGTTGAACTTGTACTGGGAAAAAAGTGTCATTGAACACCTCTTGGAATTCCGGCCATGTAACAGTATCTTCTAATCTGCCTGCAAAAGTAGTTTGCATTTTCAATCTCCACCATTCTTGCGCAAAACCCCGCAACTGGTAAAAGTAGCCAGAACCACTCTGTCCGCTGGTGGACACCTCATAATCACAAAAACTCTTTCTATTTCATGAATCCAATGCTCAGCTGTGTTTGGATTAGGTCCTCCTATATAAGTAGGCGGCTGCAATCTCAGAAATCTCTCAATCTGCATAGTTGGTTCTTCCTCTGCCCTCACTGGTGGTGCTGGTGGCACAGGTACCACAATAGGTACCTCCACTCCTGGTGGTGGTGGGGGTGGCACAAGTGGTACTGGTCCTGCCTCCTCAATAACCGAAGGCCCTGCTACTGCTGGCTGCGCTGGACCCTACTGGTCCAACCTTGTTCTTATCTAAGTTATACTTTCCCATAGCCGCTCAATCAATTGATGAGTGGTTTCCTCCAGATCATCTCCCCCACCTCCCCAGTCTCTCCTGTCAGCCATTTCAAATTCCTGCACAAACAACATTCCAACCACATACATACCAACTAATCAATACAAAACCAGGGTTAACTACCAGCAGTGAACTAATGTAGAAATCAGGCTATGTAATCTCCCATTTCCTTCATATTTACACGGACCTTGCTCTGATACCAACTGTGACGGACTACGTCGTTCAAACCCGTTAACCTAATAACGATCTTGACCCGACTCCGCCTCCCGCGAACAAGCCGAAGCCTCGCCAGGGATATCACACTCATGTCCGTGAAAACACAAAGGAACACACTGATTTATATGTAAGATTCATCATCCCACACATATTTACAATGGATTTATATATCCAAATTTGAACAAAAGTCAAACTCAAGTACATAGGCCTGAAGCATACCCCTGGGCACAACAGAAAAGTAAATTACACTGCTGGAGGTGTGAACCCAACACCGCTACGATGCGGCTCCGGATTAGAAGATGGGCATGAAACCTCCTGCTCTCCCTCACCTAAAAGTAATAAGGGGTGAGCCTCACGAGTCACTGGCTCAGTAGGGAAACTCCCCAAAAAACCGAGCAAACCAAACTCATAAGTAACAAAAGCAGGAAGCTACGCTAACAATTTATAGAACTAACTAAGCAGGTTAATAAAGCTGTAAACTCTACTTAGAACATGCTATAAAAAAAATGACTTTAATAAATAAACAATAAACCACAACTAGGTGTACGTGCTAAAGTAGGAAAATGCCAAACTCGGGCCACATAGACTGGTTCGCGACACCAGCAACCGACCTGGACAAACCACACAGGACTACCTCTCAGTCTTGTAGCCAAGGACGAAAGGCCCAGCTACCGCTCCACACAACAAAACCAACAAGTTGTGGAGACAACACACACCACAACTGCAGCTCACACGACTACAGCCCCATGCCTGGCACCCTTAGGGTCTCTGGCCCGAGCACCCTAAAGTGAGGCACTGGAAACAAGGATTAGCTAGGGACTAGTACGTCTACCGGTGTCCGTCCCCCAACCAAGAGCGCACTACAAGCGACTAAGTACACCCACAACACACAAGCTGCTGTTCCATTGTCATCTTTCCCTCAGTCGGATGTACTACTCAAACTACGGAGTGAGGGTGTCCAGGAAGACGACACAAACCCTAGCGTACACAAGTACCAGGACAAGCCCCAAACACTCACGTGCCTGGCTCACATAGAACCTGGGGCTCCCAACTAAAGAGATAACCACGATAAGCGTCGTACTACTTGCCACGTACACACAAACCACGTGCAAACCGCATAAACCACGTGAACACCATGCTAACCACGTGAACAACACGCTCCTCGAGGGCTACAGGTGCCAATGCACCGCTTACCTTAACCACACACAACATCTTTTGATAATCTGATAACCATGCTATCATGCACAATCACAAAGCCCTCGGAACTGCTAATGCGACGAGGGCTACTGTCGCCTTCTGAACGCGACACTCTGATAAGTCGAGTTCAGAAGCAGAATGCGATGGGTCGGCCTGTAGTGTTCAGAACACGACAGGAGGGTCTGTCGCCTTCACTAGCAGAAACCCTAATCCGGGATCCCATTTCCGGATCACCCATGCAAACCATGTAAAACTATGTAAAAACATGTTTTTCATGCTCTATTCAACGTCCTAGCATGGTATCTATCATTTATAAAGCAAATAACAAGATATTCATGCTTCACATGCAATTCGTAACGTAAAACGGGCGGAATCCCCTTACCTTTGTGAAGAACGCGAAGAACGTTAACCACCCGGTGTTTCCCCCACTCCGTGCGACGTCCTCGCGGCGAGAACATGCCAAAAACACCACCAAAACCACGGATTGCCCGAAAACCTCTGCAAAAACTCCTCCCTGGCCTAGCAGAGCTTGCTGGAGCTCTGTTTGGCCAACCTATCTTGAAAATGCATCACAGTTGGGAATGCGGCGTAGCCCACCGTCGCGACCTGAATGCAACGGAGAAAGTTGTCGCCTTCCCATGGTCGACGTCAACAGGCCGCCCAGCACAAGACACGCGACGGACATGCAGACGAGGACCACTCCGCGGCAGCAACCAGAACGCGACACCCAGGACCATCGCGTTCAGAACGCGACGCCCAGCTCTGTCGCGTTCATAGACAGTGAACCAACGGGTGCTTTGGGCCCAAACTGTCGGCCCACAAAGCCCCGGAAACCTGCGTAAACACCTGTAACACACGTCATTGGCCACACATTGGCCTCCACAACCACTAAACGAGGATCCACGAGGATCCGAAAAAATGCGCGATGTTACACAACATAATTTAGGATGTTCAAGAATAATCCAACGATGGATTTGGTTGATGGTTAAATAACTCATCCTAGTGATATAGTAGTTTAGAATTCAAGAAAATAGTAAAGACAACTTGTTTGGACAGTTCAAGAGTGTATTAGATGAAGAAATGGGTATGTTTGTCAATAGAGACTGATGGTTGTCGACAACTACTACTTGGTTGTCGACAGCTACTGTTACATCTAGAACTGCATTCATGAATCTGGTCTTTAATTGTCAACAGCCGACTGGTGGTTGTCGACAGGCACTGGCTGGTTGTCGACAGCTATTGGCTGGTTGTTGACAAGACTGGCTAGTTAAGACTACAAATAGGAAATTCAAGCTTCGATTATACTCTAACATTGGAGACTTTATATTTGAAAAATAAAGAGGGTTTTCTATGGTCCACAAGAGTGATAATCAAATGGCATTCAAGATGAGAGAGAGAAGGAAAGGGTGAAAATGTTACTGTCAGTAAACCAACACCCTTTTCTTTTATTCAGTAGCAGAAAAATCTGGTTTATACCAAAATTAGCTTGCTAAGTAGTCAATAAATAGAATAATTAACCTGATTTCAAGGTTCAGATTTCATCTAGCCCTTAATCTGTAGATCAAACAGTCATTCTTTGTATAATAATTGACCACATTCAGTGGCACAAATCAATCTAAGTAGATTTCTCTTGTCATGTAGAAGACAAATCGAGCTTTCTAGTTTCAAGATGCAGTATTGTGTTCAAAACAAACTAACAAGTGATTGGAATTAATTTTTCAGGATAGAAGTATATGTTCTGTCAACAGATGGGGTCTGTCTGTCGACAGATACTGGGTTCTGGGTTCTATCCTCTTTTCTGGGCAGTCAAAAAGCTAGCTAGAAGTAGTTGGGTACCTACAACACTGTCAAAGTTTTACTGCCTACTATTGAACAGACCAACCAATGGTTTTGGGTTCTAAAAATGTTCACATACACAAGACTTGATGGTTGAGATGATGAAACAAGCTTGACCCAACTGCTACGTAGGGTGATCTGAAGAGAACATTGCAAAAATGTATGGTTCATCTTAGTACATAAGAGAGAGAAAGGGTACATCCTACACTTAATAACTTATTGAACACAAGTCGAAGGTATTAACAAAGGTTGAGGCTCAACCTCAAGGATTCTAATTAAAGGAGGGAAAGAGAGAAAGAGAAATCATTTGTGAGATTCTCTCTGAGAACTGGAAGAAACTTTGCAATAGATGATCAAACGATAAGCAAAAGTGTAGCAGTGATTGTTCTAAATATAGGTCTGGTTAGCAGTGAAGTGACCTAAGAAATAGGTGTGATTGGAGTGAAAAGGAGAGATAAATCCTACATGATGAAAGAGAGTGATATCCCTTCAATACTCCAAAGAAGTTGCTTCACCAAAAAGGATAGTAACAGCACAATAGTTGGAGGAGATGACAGTCGCAGCAATAGTAACTGCCCAGAAATAGCCAAACTCTCATGAGAGCAAACTAAGGGAGTTTATATAGTCCCTAAGATTACATGCATGATTGGCACGTAATCCTCCACCCATCATTGTAAAAGCCCACGCGTTGAGGTTCAAAAATCCCTTACTTTTCTTGTTCAGCCACATTTTATAGTAATGTTTTAATTTCTAATACGTATGGAGGCATGTGTCACCTTTTCACTCAAACAGAATGTAACTTACGTAGCCAAGGTAATTGTTACGTAAATGGGTTACGTAAATAGGATTTAATTTATCCAGACCCTTTGACCCTTTATTTTTGTACTCGAACGAAGTCCAATCAAGTTGAAAATTTAAACATAAGCTAATTGAAAGATTTTACAAACTATAGTGATTTTAGTTTAATTTTTTAAATTAATATTTTTGTCAAGTAAAAATTACCCCAAAAATCATTGGGTCGACTTAATGTTGAAATCTGTACGTCAATAATTTAGGATACTTATTGTTGAACCACTCTTATATTTTATCATTTATTTTGGTGATAACAAAACTCATGATTAACTTAAATATCATGAATATTTAATATCATGTTTTCCTCGTAAGTACAAGATACTATGGCACAATCGTTTCATGATTTGCACTGAAAAGCTAAATCGATTGTTGTTCAATGCATATCGATTACTGACTAAGTGCCACATCGATTATTGTTTTTAAAGTCCACATCGATTACTATACAAACACATCGATTACAATTTACTTCAACATCGATTTCACTTAAACATCAATTCCATTCAAACATCGACTTCGGTTCAACATCGATTTCATTTAAAACATCGATTTCACTTAAACATCGACTCCATTCAAACATTGATTTCACTCAAACATCAACTTCATTCAAACATCGATTTTAGTTCAACAATGATTTCATTTAGAACATCGATTTCACTCAAACATGGACTTCATTCAAACATCGATTTTAGTTCAACAACGATTACATACATGGATTACATTCAAACATCGATTATTATTATACTTAAACATCGATTGCCTCTATATTTCAAATGTTTCAAAATGTCAATAATTTTTTTATATCATATTATTATTTTGATATTAAATTTTGGGGTGTTACAGTTTTACTATCGAAGAAATAAAAACCTTTAGTTGCATTCATAAAGTAGTGCAGCGGAATAATACAATATGATTTGTACAACTAAGGGTTCAAGTTTAATATTTACAATATTCTAGTCACTATAGGCTAAAAAGCATAAGGAAGACTATTGGAGCACACCTCGATACCTACACAGTGGGATAGGAGGACTAAGCTCAAGATGCTTCAACCTTTATGGTGTGATCGAGGACTCCATGTTATTTACACATCCAACTACAAAATGATTAGTGGAGTCACAATCATCAGGCATCAGACTTGGAGCTCTATCCTAAGATAATATCCACACAAGGAAGGCAGTGGGGAAACCACAATTGCATGAGCCATAAACACGAGATGAAGATGAATCTCGCCTCTTAACCCTTAATCTTGAAAATGTAAGGAGAGAAGTCCAGGAACCCCTTAGAGGGAAGGGCTTTGAAGTAATACTCCCCTGGTTTGCCCGACGACTTCTTGATGACAAATATGCTGCAAAAGAGATTGATAAGGGTGTAATCCCCAGATCACGTTGAACAAGGAAGCAATGGAAGAGTCACCAAGAATTGGGTGAGAGCTACCCCGAAACAAACTTGTAATCCCTGAGAAGCCAATTGGTGATGGAAGGAACCAACAGATGGAAACCCATCGCCATATGTTAAAGGGAAGGAGTAAATCAGCCAATCAAAGAGGTGTAGATGGATCAGTCATAATGGAGGAAGATGATGTCAAATGTGAGGAGAATTTGTTACACCTCACGCAAACCCTCCATAACGTAGTATGTTATTGAATGGGAAGATGACAGACGGAGGCAGGAAGGGGATCTTAAAACTCTAGAGGTGCTTCGACCTCCAATGACATAGTCAAAGAAGACTCTGAATCATTCACTCTACCCTACCTCACCTCCCAAAGGTCGTGGAGATGGAAGTTTACCCATGACAGACACATCCATAGGTGGCAAATAAGATGCAAGATGTAGGGGATGAAACATCCCTGATCGATGCCCCATGGTCTCAATTCAAAGCGATTCGAAGATGGGCTATATCACTCCTGAACCCTTGATGTCACGTTCGCAGCCATGATTTGTGGAAAGTCATTGTTTGCCAACTGACTCATCATCTACACTCCTTAACCTACTATATACATGATGATCTGTGTTGGGCACTCGTCGTTACTCCCAGCCAATGGTTGTCTACCATCCTGACTAATGACTTATTAAACTAAGACATTCTTAGGCAGAAAAAAGGATGCCAACAGCCTCCTATTGTTGATCGACTGTAAGTCACATTGAAGGAGATCCATATTGGCTGACACCTGGCTTGAAGCTTTAGGAGGAGGGAATATGAAATTCTTGTACTTGAGGGGGGGGGGGGGGTAAATGTGGAGGGGGAATATGACTTTACTCTAGTAGACGCCATTTAATGAGGCCCAACAGGATAGGAGGATAGTGGTCGTAACCTACTGAGGCCCTACTCCCTCATAGTGCGCCTGTAAAGGAGGAAGGACATCAGTCTATCCCACTAGATCTCAATTCACTAGTTCCATAGGGATCTTGACACTCGACTCATAACCAAAAATGAGTGGCCCCCTGTAACACCCCGATGCGGAATATCGGAGCGGAATTACAGTTATCAAATAGTATCGAGGGATAAATAGACATCAAACCATTGCATAATTGGAATAAAACCAAATAAAATCCAACTTCATTAATATTCCATCAGCTAACTATTACATTTACTAATCAGAGCCAAAACTAGGGCCCAGAGTACTTTATTCAAATCCAACTAATACATATTTACTAACTCATAACTAAACTATCTAACTAATAAGCACGGGTTGACGAAACGGGTCACTCTTGAGCATCATCCTCATTCCCCTCCTCGTGAGTGTGGTAATCCCCATCAAACTCACCTGAAACACAAGAAATAATAACACATGATGAGGGAATAACGTCTAATAGGACTTAATATCTCGTATGAACAAGCATGATTTAAATGATTAATGTCTTAAAAATAGGATATCTAGAGAGAATAGTCATGTAGAGCAAAGTAACGATAGCAAGAGAATGATAGCACTTGTACATGAGAAATAGCACATCAAGTACGATAATGGATTGGCCATGTAACGATATAGCACGTAAAGTTGCACAACTGTGCACTAGTAACGATAGCACTTGTATAGATAGCACTAATTGATAGCACTTGGGTTGATTGTCATAGATTAAATATTGATAGTATAATGGCACTGGATGTATGCCAACATTCTGATCATTTTAACTCCCATGGGCAAATGACACTTTTTGGGCGCTCCTCCCAGGACTTGATCGGGCCCCATTGCACTGGCATAGTCATGTTTCTTATCTTAGACAATCATATAGATGGCCAAATAGAGTACCAAGAATAGATGATGATAGTAGATGAATAGCCGAGAGAGTAGAGAGAAAAGTGAACAGATAAGAGTAAAGAGATAGTAGATGAGAATAGGGACATGTTCGTGAAACAACGTTAAACATACGATAGTCACAGTGGCACGGCACTAGGTCGGGTGCCGGCAGTCAGGTAGAAGTTACATCCGCCCATTATCCGTGCCATAAACACAGGCTAGATGGTCCGGCGTGATCCCAAGGTAAGAAGGAAACACACTAAGGCCGTTTGGATCGTATTGATCCCTAAGGTGTGACAGGTTTTAAGGGTACAACCAGCTCATCGACAATAGACGTGCGCCAAAGCCAAGGAGACTTACGGAGGCTTTAACAAGGAGTCCCTGGTCCAGTCAGGAGTATTTCCAACGGAGAGGTGGTCCATGCCAAAAAAAAGTGGGTAACGAAACGTTGTCCGTCTTGCCTCGAGTACTCAATGGCAGAGGGACGCGATGTCGGTGTACAAAGTACGCGAATAAAATGAAGACAAGTGTCATTTAAATAATTGGGAGATTAAGTGATTAATTACACTTAATTACCAGATATATTATTGAGTAATTTAATAAGGTCTAATGGCAATCATTTATGTTAAGTGTGTGCAAGTGTAATTAAATCATGAGAGCATGATAGATTGTACACATGGCTTTTATTTAATTGAATTTATGTAAATATTACCAAATAATAATGTTCAGATTAATAACAATCATATTAGTGCATGATTTAGCTTAAACAAGGGTTAAATGACATCTAGAACAGGGGCATAAGAGCAATTTTATGTTCTGGTCGCAATCTAGAAAACGCGATGGGGGTACCCATCGCGATTCAAGTCGCGACGGGCGGCCCGGGCGCGACAGATGAACCGGCCGGCCTGGCGCGGTTCTAGAGGAAATCGCGACGGACTGACCGATCGTGACTCCTCTGATATTACGACCGGTCGGGCCGTCGCGATTTTAGAGGAGCGGCCCGACCCAGAAAAGGGAATTTGCCATTTTTGGGTTTGGTCCTTCCCTCCTACACATGATACAATACACTTCTAAAATCGATATAAAATCGCACGATGATCCAAAAATTATGAAACTAGTTTTAAATGAAAGTAGACTCGTAGATTTATCAATAGGCATGAGCAATTAGAAAATAGATAAGGTTTGTGTATGCTTTAATTAGGTTACATTTTGGTGACCTAAAATATGCACTATCATGGAAAACGATTTAATTAGCAAAGGATACATAATGGAAATTGGGGAAATAAGGGCGTTTGAAAGCTAACAACATGTAGTATTTATGAGAATATTTTCATGGCATGGGATCAAGTACATGCATGGATTGAAAGTAATCATGAAGGTTCAGGTGCATGGTAAGGCCAGAGTTTAGAACATTTAATACTCCTTCATGGAGCCACGAAATTAGGGAAATCATAGGGCTTTCAAAGATGAATGTGTAGGCTACCTATGGCCAAAATTAGGTGATTTGTGCTTGAGAGATTGCCTATCTTTTCTTATTGTAATGAAAACCTAGGGACTTCTAAAGTAACCACTATTGAAGAAGCTAATGACTTAACAACCATGACAATAGAAAAGCCTACAGGACATGAGATCAACATGGAAAGATTATGTACCGTCGTGAATGTTCAAATCGTAGTTTAATGGGTTTGGTGGCTAGTGTATGGCCTATTGGTTGTGTTTTTGGTGTTTGAGAAGGTTGTGAGGGGTTGAGGTTCGGAAATCTGAGCCCAACAAGCCTCTGGTTTGCTTTCTGTAAACGCAACCAACACAGGCGTCGCATTTTGTGGAAACGCGACCACCTGTGACGTCGCGATTTACATGCCGCTTTTCCGAGTGCTCGGCTACATGTGCGTCGCGTGGCACATGTAGGGACGTTGGGTTTAATTGTGATGGCTTGGTACATCTCAATTTAAACGCGACCTCGCACCCTGTCACGATTTGGACTGTGATGTTTTGTTGGCTGAGCCTTGGCCAAACAGTGCAGGAAACACTGTTTGGGCCGAGGGAAGGATTGTTGTGGGGCTTTCAGGCGATTCGGCGTTTGCAGCGTGCGGTTTGGTGTGCTATCGTTGTGAGGAGGTTGTTCGGAGCACGGGAAACGCTAGGGCAACACTGTTCTTTGCACTCTTCATACTGGTAGGGGAATTGTTCTTGCTTTTGGATTGATTGGACTGTGACTGAGGGGTTTAATGCATGGAAATGGTTTTGATGAGTATGAAGCATATGTAGTTGTTTATATGAATGAAAATATGGGCTTTACATACTTGTACAGGGTGGTTTGGATGATTTCTAGACGTGAAGGTCGAGGTGGGAATCGTGGTTTGAAAGGCGACGGACCCAGACGTCGTGTTTTGAATGCGACGACCTGATCTGTCACGAGTCAACCATTGAAACGCGTCGTCTGTGTACATAGTGATTTAAGAGGTGACCACCCGACCTATCGTGTTTCTTCTTCAGAGGACACATTTTGTGTTATGTAGTGGTTATATATTATCATTTAATGTATTTTAAAGCATGAAAGTGGTGCATTGGCACGTGTTGTGATTGAGAATGCCAGGTTTGCATGATTTGTGTGTGCGTGGCAAGTTGGGTAGTACTACGTCTTTCGTGGTTACCTCTCAAGTCAGGTACCCCAGGTTCTTTGTGAGTCAGGCACATGGTGCTTGGGGTTTGACCCAGTACGTGTATGTACCGTCGAGGTCTGTGTCGTCTTCCTGGACACCCTCACTCCTTTGTTTGAGTTGTACGTTCGGCTGAGGGAAAGACAACAATGGGATAGCGACTCGTGTGTTGTGGTTGTATTCAATCGCTTGTAGTGCACTCTTGGATGGGGGACGGACACCAATAGACGTACTGGTCCCCAGCTAGTCCTATTTTTCAGTACCTCACTTTAAGGAGGTCGGGTCGGAGTCCTTAAAGGTGCCAAGCATGGAGCTGCGGCAGTGTAGCCTATAGTTGTGGTGTTGTTTTGTCTCCACACTTGGTTGACTCCACTGAGGTGGAGCGGTAGCTTGACCTTTCGTCCTTGGCTGCGAGGATGAAAGGTAGACCTGTGTTCCTTGTCCAGGTCAATAGTTGGAGTCGCGAACAAGTCTTCGTGACTCGTGTTTGGCGTTACCCTTCTTTAGCTCGAACTCTTGAGCATGGTTTGCCATTTATTTATGGAAGTTCAATCCATATAAGTAATGTAGATTTTCTATTTAGTTGCAATTGTAACACCATGCTTAGATAGCTTTATTAATTGTTCAGATAGATGCTTTACTCCTGCTTCTACGTGTTTATATTGTTTTGCCTTTTGAGGGAGTTTCCCTACTGAGCTAGTGACTTGCGAGACTCACCCCTACTCCTTTCAGGTGAAGGAGAGCAGGAAGGTTGTCACGCCCCGCCAATTTAGCAGCGGAATAAATCGAGGAGACGTGAACAACGCACATAGTAGTGTAAATTGTATGAACAGTCGAGTAAATCATAGCATCTAATTAACAACAATTTGGAATAAACTCTTTATCTTATTAAAATTTCACTAAGACTATTACAACCACTAATTTAGAGCCAATATATATATAGCTCAATGACATCATTACATTGGAAAAGAAATCTAATGCAATAACTACTAGACTCCATGGTACTAGGGTAACTTCATGACTTGACTCCAGGTCGCTCAACACTCTGGTCCATTCCCCTGGATGTGTGTGACGTCATTGTCCGACTTACCTAAAACACATATGACAAATAACGTAGGGTGAGCGATAACGCCCAGTAGGATTTATATCTCATGGTGCGAGCATACTTTAGAGAGCCAAATATAGTCAAGAAAAGAAATAAGTTGAGTAGCAGGGTTCAATAGCAC
This sequence comes from Colocasia esculenta, assembly GCA_014218235.1. Lineage (NCBI taxonomy): Eukaryota > Viridiplantae > Streptophyta > Magnoliopsida > Alismatales > Araceae > Colocasia > Colocasia esculenta. Next base: position 13,065,087 of record CM024761.1, read on the forward strand.
ATGAATCAAGTATAGCACAAGAAATCAAATCACAATAGAGAGCGATAGCAAACAATAGCAAGTAACGTCATTGTCAAGAAATAGCAAGTAGCATGATGCATACAAATTTTCATATTTTTCGGAGTCATACAATCCCTCCTTGGTTCCTAGCTTTCTCCCCTTGCTCTCCACGTCCAGAACTCCTCCTCCTCGTCCTCCAAGGCTTCAGTCACGATCTAGGGTTGGGTTGGTACGATTTGGGGGTGTATTGGTGGGTTTAGAGGGTCCTACCTTCTAAAAACTCTTCCTTTCCTTAAAACTCTAAATTTCCATCTTTATCACCTTATTTCTCTCCTTTATCTTCTAATAGGATTGGGGAGAGAGTTAATTTCGTGGGCAAGGGTTAAGGTAAGTGTAGGACTCCTTTTTAGGATATTTACCACATATTTAAATATTTTATCTTGCCATGTTTAATTAATTAATTAATTAACTCCGAATTTAGGCAAAAGATCTCCCATCCAAAGATGAGCTCTTAGCTTTTTGGCCCATTACTTTAGATATGGACCATTAGTTGAACCCATTTACTAATTTAGCTTAATGGTTTTTGTTTAATTCTCTTTTATTCCATTTATTCCTTCTTTATTCTTATTTAATTTATATTTATCACATTTATTTTATTTTATTTTTATTTTATTGAGAATTCAAAAATCAGAGTTGCTACACCCCCAACTGGGCCCATTGTCCTTGGATAATCAACTAGTCGACAAAGGGCGAGTCCTTGGAGCTGCACAATTAGAGGGCCTCCTGTGCCACGGCAAGGCTTACTTCTACAATGACTATCAACACTCCCTTATCCCCCTATAGCTTGGTAATGACAACAAGGCACCTCTCGCGTCCGTTAAGTTTGGTTTAAAAGTTTGTTGATCTATTACCCAAGCCACTTTGTCTTTGCACCCATCTCAACCTATCCCTGAGAATCAAACATCATGGTGGGGAGGGTAGGGGGAGGGGATTGGTAGGAATAGAGAGACCCCTACGAACTCTTACAAGAGGAGAGGAGGGAGCTTGGAGGTGTAAGCCACTTTTGGACTGTCACACCCTATATAGGAGCAATCGACACCCCTTCTCTATGTTTGACTACTCCCATTCCCAACAAATTCCTGACTTGAGCGTCGCTTCCGAGGCCACCTGACTATTTTCCCTTAATTGCAAATCCAAGTGACATCCCCCTTCAATCATTTTAGAAGCACGTGGAGATCAAATGGTGGAATCGCATGACCACTTTTCGGCCTCTACAATAGTAAATAACTTTTGCATTGGGAATACGAATTACATGGAAATAAAAATTGAGAAAAAATGGTACGCGGGTGTGGTCCAATCCAGGCAGTAAGTAAGCATTTCTTTAGTGCTTAAGACTCTATAATATACACCTCAAGATCTAAGTTTAAATCTTCACCTTCATAATATCTATAAGAAAGTAAAATAGTTTAATAACTCATCTCTTTTATACCTTTTAATACACTAATGGAAATGTGTCGTAACCCCCTCTTTTATGGAGGACCTAGCATATATTTGTTGTCTTATGTTGATGTGGCGTGTTTTTGTTTATTAAGGCTAAGGTTGAACGTACCAAATCAATGTGGTACGCCTTGTATAGTACCATGCTTGAGAGAATTCAATACCCAAGCACAGTCGGTAGAAGAGTCGTTTGATTAAGACTTCTTTATTTTTTTCCTTTTTAGTTTGTATTGTGGTTTTAGGTTAAAGCTGTTGCGGTTTAGTATGGTACACCCGGTACTACATCATATCATATGATTCTGATTTGATCAGATACAGTGGTACGTCCAACATGAGTTAGAGCCACATGTGACATCAAAAGTTGAATTATTAAATCGATTTCATAATCGATATTATAATGGTGTTTGATTGACATATCTTTAAAAAAAGTCATTAATTATATCCATGTATGGTCAGTAGTTCATTAAAATGGAAAGAATATTATGTTAACATATGAACATAACTGTTAAATAGAGGTGAAAGTACTAAAATACCCATCTTCAAGGGGGAAAAGTGAAATGACTCAGTGAAGTTGACTGAATAGTGTTGGGGCCTAGCAGCGAGGAGAGAGAGAGAGAGAGTGGAGGATGGAGTCGTAAAAGAAAATTATTTTATGAGAGAGCCGTAGAAGGCAAGTTAATATATTTTTATTCTTAACTTAATTATAGTCAGGTTAAATAGATAAAATCAAACATTAGACATATGCATGATGAAAAATATAGAATATAGATGCATATGATATAACATGTTGATTTTAGGGATATATATTTGGATTCAATGTATTTCAAAATTAAGTATATGTAATTTTTCCCTATTTCTATTTTAAAAGATATTAATAGTGAGTTTCTACAATTAAAACTTTTTTGAAAAATATATATATACCCTCAAAATCTTCCATATTCAACTATATACCCCTAAAATTTAGCTATTAGAATGTGTATCCCTAAAATTGAAACAACATCATATATGCCCTTACCGTTTCCTTTCATCTATTTAACTCAACTACAGTTGAGTTAAGATGACAAAAAGACTAACTTACCCTCCTTAATTCTTAAAAATATATTTTTAATATTCCTTACCCATCCCCTCTCTCTCTCTCTCTCTCTCTCTCTCTCTCTCTCTCTCTCTCTCTCTCTCTCTCTCTCTTCTCTCTCAATTGTTGGAGCTGGAGGGGAGACCCCTTCGGCACCGCCTTCCCCCTACCCGACACACTCTCTCTCCCCCTCTAACCCTCTCTCTCTCTCTTCCATGTTGGCAAGGATGACCAGGCGGCCAAGACAGATATGGCAGTTGCCTCCACCACCACCCTCGTGGCGGCACACTGCATGGAGGCCGTCAAGGCGACGCACCTGGCTGCAGTGGTCAGCTCCGCCATTAATGTTCACACGTCTGACGACATCATCCTCACGACTGCGGCTGCAACAGGTATAAAAGCTCGAGCTTTCTCTAAATGAACCCATTCTTCCCAGTAGCTGAGCTGAGGCATCTTCAATGTCAGGCAGCCCTGCGAAGAGTTACGACGTTGAAGGCGAGGGCACTGAAGGAGCCACGCTAGCCGTTAGCGGGGGTTCCGGGGTCGCCAAAGCCGAGCAATGTGACTAGGAAATGATATGCCGCGGGGACATCTCTCTCTCCCCTCTCTCTCTTCTTTCTTAGGGATATTTTTACCTTTTTGCCTTTATTTTGATGGTTCCATTCATCTCAAGACGGAATATTCTTCCGATTCTAATGACAATTAACCACATGGATATTTTTTTTTTATTTTAGGAATATACAATCTAATAGTTTAATTTTAGAGGCATATAATTGAATATGGAATTAGATCTTGGAGATATATATGTAAAATTTTCAAGCTTTTTCTAACATTGAACAAATAACTCAAAAATGTTTGAGGAAATATTACACCCGGCAAATACATCGAGACTTTCCCATTTAGAAATAGTTAAAATTTAAAGATCAATATGTAAAAAAAGTATAAACTTTAGTTATCAAACTCGTCTGTTAACAATTACAAAGATATTATGCATAAGCAGACTAAGTAGTAGAGTTGTTAAGGCTTACTATATACATCTTAAAAGTTCAAATCTCTATGCGCCACTTTGGTAATGGGTTAACTCAGAGTTAACTTTACTTAACTCTGAGTTAACTCAAAAAATGCTTTGGTAGTGTATTATATTTAACCTACATCTAACTGAGTTAGAAGAGAGTTAACTCTGAGTTAACCCGCCTTTTTCTAACCCACCCCATCGGGTCGACTAAAGTTAACCCACTCCCAACCTACCCCATTTACCCCTCTCGTACACGTCCTCTTGAAAAAGCTGCGGCGGATGTGACGACGCCTCCCGCGAAATTTCCGCCATCGCTCCCCGGACCTGCTTCCTCCCGTCGTCGCAGACGAGACTTCCTCCCGCGAAAGGATCCGCCATCGCTCCCCTCCTGCTTCCTCCCGCTGTTCCAGAAGCAGCTTCCTTCTGCCGTCCCAAAAGGCTTCCTTCCGCCATCCCAGAAGGCTTCCTCCCGCCGTCGCAGAAGAGACTTCATCCGACCTTCCTCCCGTCTCTGTTGATTCATCGGACACCCATTTCGCCCGTGACAAGCATTCCTTGTGGGAAGCTTTCCACCATCACCGTGCGAAGCTTTTCCCTTTTGCCCGTGACAAGCATTCCTTGTCAGAAGCTTTCCCTTTGGAGGTCCCGTTGTTCCTATCTGAGGCCGTGGCCTATCTATCTAGCCGTGCGAAGATTCATTCTTCGGCTTTGACTGTACTGTTCGTTGCCCGTTTCTTCACCCTGGTAAGTTTGAACTAATTCCCTGTGACGATGTCCTATGCACCCGTGACTGCACCCTTCCTTGCCCCTGTAACACCCCGGCCCCCTTGGGCCTTCTGACCCCGTCCTCAGGGTCGCGGCGGGCGTCCTGGCCGCGACATGGTCGCGGCAGAGCGGACTACCGCGACAGTATTGGCGGTTCGTGTCGCGGCGGGGGTGAGCGTCGCGTTCTTGTCGCGTCGCCCCTGGCTGTCGCGACTCTGTTCTGACATGACTTGACCGCTGTCCTGTCTGTCAGAACGGTCGTGTCGGGTGGCAGGGTCGTCGGCGTTGACGCGACCTGTCAGGCCGTCGCGACTGCTTTCCCGGTCTTCGAGGTTTGACCGTGCTTTTGGTGTCGCGCCTTGGCGGGCGGCCGCGACATGGTCACGACGCTTTTGGGCGTCGCGACAGTGTCAGTATCGCGGCGGGTCACTACGTCGCGTTCTGGGGGCCATCGGTTTAAAACCGAAGGCGCGCCCCATTTTCCCTCTCTCGCCCTTTTCACTCTTTCTCCACTCTCTCGAGCTCTCGCGGTTTCTCGGTGTTTCTCCTTGCTCGCGGTGCTCGTGCTGAGGCGTGGATGTGCCGTTCGTGTAGGCGTGTGCTTGCGGCGTGCGGTGCGAGGAGGAGGAGGATTCTTTCCTACGAGAAGGCCTTAACGGTTCGTTCTTCATGTGGAGGTAGGGACTCTTGATCCTCTCGCCCTAAGCATGATCCCTTCCCCCTCTTGATCGTGGTTTCCTTGTGGCTTGGGTTTGGGAGTGTGAGAACTCCATGCTCGTGGTTGTGTGAGTTGATCCCTCGAGCGTAGATCCATGTTTCGTGGGTTGTGGGTGGTTTGAATGATTTAAAGGCTTTAGATGCATGTTGTGCATGACCCCCCTTCCCCCTTGTGAATGTGTTTCGTGGTTTGAGGAGGGTTCCTGGAGGGACTGCTCCGGAACCCTGCTCGGCTGGAAACGCGGCAGTCTCGGAGGCCGCGATCATGTCGCGACGGCGCGTCCGGTCGCGACATGGTATGACGCTCCTGAGCGTCGTGTTAAGGTCGCGACGGACGAGAGCGCCGCGACATGGTCGCGGCGGCCCGCCCTGTCGCGTCACTGACCGAGAGTCAGGTTTGGTCTTATCCGTTTCCGCTCTCCTTTTACTGTTCCCGTGACACTTGTGCTAGTCCCTAGTACGGTCTCACGCTAGTCGTTCGCCCGTGCGCGGCACTTGAGGGCTTGTCCCGTGCGAGAGGTTGTTACCGTTACCTGGGACCCCCCGTCCTCGGGAGCCTGTTGAGGGAGTACTCCGGGCTACGAGTGTGCTCGAGTTGGCAGCCACCAGGTGGACTCTGGAGCTGAGGGGAAAACGGTGGTTAGGACAGTGGCGTGTGAGTCGCTTGCAGAGCTCTCGTGGTTGGTCTGGGACGCCGAGGACAGTTTGGAGTTCTACCCGGCGCAGGCCAGCCAGTCCTTCTTCTCACTGCCTCGCTCCTCACGGCCCCGAACCGTTTGGAGAGGTCAGGCGTGGGACCGTAGTCCGGCCAGACTACGGCGGTTACTGTTGTGTTGCTTGTGTCCTACCTCGCTCTGACGAGATGCGAGGGCCAGGACCTAGGTCGAGGATAAGACGTCGGTGGACGCGCCTGACCGTTTGACTAGTGGTGGTGCTTTCCGTAGCTAGTGTTCTCTGTCCAGGCGGAGTCCCCCCCGTCTGTGTTTACTAGCCGTGTGGTGGTCACGACGAGCAGTCGTACGGAGTTTCCGACCGAGAGTACTTTCCGTACCGAGTTAGCTTTAGCTTTGCTTCCGCACTTCCTTTTGTAGGTAGAAATATATAAACTGCGTCTTTCCTTTATTAATAATTGTGTTGTTCCTCTGCCTGTTTAGAGCCAGTAGGAGATTGGTAGTCCCTACTGAGCTTCTGTTGTGAAGCTCATCCCTCTGTTTTCCAGGTGAGTCTTCTCAGCAGCGGCAGGGCGCGCGTCGGGCGGAGGAGACGGGGCGGTAGTCGAGGTCCCCGTAGCTAGCAGTGGTTCCCCCTCTCTGTGTACGTCACCCTCGGGGTATGCCCCTAAGGGACTTGTCTCTCCCCTTTCCTTACTTGTACTAGTGTGCGTGCGTTGGGACTGTACTTAGAGCGGTACGCAGCGGTCTCGCTCTACTTTCCTGTTTCCGCTTGTACGCTTCTAGCTCAGCAGTTGACGTTTACTTCCGTTACATATCCTGTCAGACGCGTGTTATAGCCCTTCCGGGTCCCCCGGATCCGTGGGCGGCGATCGCGAAAATCGGGTCCTCGGCATGGGCCGAGGGTCGGTTCTCGGGTCGTTACAGTTGGTATCAGAGCTTGGTCTGACAGGACTTGTAGTGGATCTAAACTGCAACAGTAAGTCCCAACAATAGTACAAGTACACTGCTAGCCGCCCGAGAGGTATTTGTAACCTTTGTCAGTATGTTGCCGTGTAGGTCATGGCTCCGCGTAGGCGCAGTCAGGCTAGGCAGCTGGTTGAGCAGCAGGATGAGTCCGACATGCCCGCTCAGGGGCAGGTTCAGGAGGAGGTGTCTGTGGAGGAGTCAGTGGCACAGCCTCAGGGTGCACAGGCAGCAGCAGCAGAGGCAGCGGTAGCATGTGGGCAGCAGCAGCAGAGTACCACCCTCAGCCTCAGCAGTATGCAGACTGGTTTCCCATGGCCGAGCAGTCTTCAGAGCTATGTACCAGGGAGCGTGGCAGCCCGGGCAGGCAGCAGCAGGTGGTCAGTTTCCAGTACCTCCCCCAGCCGTACCAGAGCAGCAGGAGGTGGAGCCAGAGGTGGAGCAGCCAGTCCGCCAGCAGCGGTCGGGTACTGGGAGTACCCAGTCCGGTCAGCGGAGGGCAGCGGTGTCGGAGGCGAGGACCGCTCTCTTGAGAGGTTCCTGCGTCTTCGCCCACCGATGTTCCACGGTGAGTATGATCCAGATAAGGCAGAGAGCTGGACCCATGAGTTGGAGCGCATCTTCGAGACTATGGATTGCGCTGAGGAGGATCAGGTTCGTTTGGCAGTATACCAGCTCAAGGGAGCAGCCCATGAGTGGTGGAGAGTTCAGAGGCAGACTCACTTCCAGGGGCAGCGGTTGGACCAGATCACTTGGCAGCGGTTTTTGGAGGTCTTCCACGGCGAGTACTTCCCCGACTACGCTCGACGTGAGAGGCGAGACCAGTTCCACGAGTTGGTGCAGGGCGACCTCACAGTTTCTCAGTACCACCAGAGGTTTGTCCGGTTGTTGAGGCATGTGCCTCATGTAGCAGGCAGTGACCAGGCTTGTGCAGAGAGGTTTATAGCAGGGCTGAGACCAGACCTGAGGTGGGGTGTGACGGCACACATGTGTACCACCTTGGGAGAGGCCGTGGCGAAGGCCACCGCCTTGGATAGGGAGGCTTGGCAGCCTCAGCAGCAGCAGCAGCAGCAGGGAGGAGCCTCTTCCAGGTCCTCGCCGTACCAGCGTCCAGCAGGCAGCCGCGGTAGTGCGACTTCCTCTTCCTCAGGCTCGGGCAGTTCTGGTAGCTCTGGAATTCGCTCGCAGTTCAGGAAGTTGTCTACTCGCGGGGGTGGACGGAGCCGTCAGCAGAGGCGTCAGTCCAGGTTTGCAGAGCAGTCAGTACAGCAGGGTGCTGAGCAGGGCAGTCAGGAGCCAGTGTGCTACACTTGTGGCTTGCCAGGCCACTTTAGGAGGGATTGCCCTAGGGGGCAAGCTCCGCAGCAGCAGCAGCCAGTACAGTACGCGCAGCAGCCACCTCAGTACCAGTACCCTCCCCAGCAGCAGGCACCGCGTCAGCAGCAGAGAGGGCAGTACCAGCAGCAGGTCCAGCAGTTCCCGCAGCCGCAGCAGTACCAGCCGTACCAGCAGCAGCAGCAGTTTCCTCAGCAGCAGTCGCCGCAGCAGCAGCCCCAGCAGGCGCCGCAGCGTGGACGTGGTCGTGGTCGCGTGATGGCGCTCACCCGGGAGCAGGCAGAGGCATCGAACCTGGTGATAGGTACTCTACCTATCCTTGGCAGAGCTGCTCGTGTTTTGGTTGATCCCGGTGCTTCCTTGTGTTTTGCTTCCGAGGAGTTTTACGAGTCTCTTGCTTGTCACACACCCGAGAGGCAGTGTGACGTGATGGTCGATCTCCCGTCCGGTGACTACATGCGTTCCTTTGGTTACCTGGAGGGTGTGACAGTCGAGGTTGAGGGTCACCAGTTGCCGGCCAGGTTGTACGCGTTGCAGCTTTGCGACTTCGACGTCATCCTGGGCATGGACTGGTTGGAGGCTCACTCAGCCGTGGTTGATTGTCAGAGGAAGACCGTTCGGTTCGAGATACCTGGAGCACCTGTTCTCTGCTTTCGAGGTATCCGGTCTACCCGTCGGCCGTTCATTTCTTTCTGTAAGGCTCGTCGTTTGATCCGTGATGGCTGCGTTGCTTACCTTGCTTCGGTTTGTTCCTTGGAGCCTAGCGGGCCTTCAGTTTTTGATGTGCCAGTTGTTTCTGAGTTTTCTGACGTGTTTCCGGAGGATCTACCTGGGTTGCCGCCTGAGCGAGAGGTAGAGTTCTCCATCGAGCTTTTGCCTGGTACGATGCCTTGTCCAAGGCACCTTACCGGATGGCCCCGGCGGAGCTGCGTGAGTTGAAGCGCCAGCTGCAGAGTTGCTTGAGTTGGGCTTCATTCGTCCGAGCCGTTCGCCGTGGGGCGCGCCTGTTTTGTTCGTGAGGAAGAAGGATGGTAGTCTTCGTTTGTGTATCGATTATCGGCAGTTGAACCAGGTCACTGTGAAGAACAGGTACCCGTTGCCGAGAATTGATGATTTGTTTGATCAGTTGCAATCGGCCCGAGTTTTCTCGAAGATCGACTTGAGATCCGGCTACTACCAGCTGCGGATCAGAGAGTCAGATGTTGGTTTGACGGCTTTCCGTTCCAGGTACGGTCACTTTGAGTTCGTCGTGATGCCGTTTGGGCTGACGAACGCACCTGCAGCATTCATGGATCTGATGCATAGGGTGTTCAGTGAGTACCTAGACCGCTTTGTTGTTGTTTTTGTTGATGATATTCTGGTCTACTCGTCTTCTGAAGAGGAGCACGAGGAGCACCTGAGGATCGTGCTAGAGACCCTGCGGAGTCACCGTCTTTACGCCAAGTTCGACAAGTGCGAATTTTGGCTGAGCGAGGTGCACTTCCTCGGGCACGTGATCTCGGGTTCTGGTGTGGCAGTGGATCCGGCCAAGGTTGAGGCAGTGTTGTCGTGGGAGCAGCCCACATCAGTTGCAGAGGTCCGTAGTTTTCTGGGTCTGGCAGGTTACTACCAGAGGTTCATTCAGGATTTCGCCAAGATTGCAGCACCGTTGACTCGGTTGACGAGGCAGGACACCAGGTTTGTTTGGTCAGAGGACTGTGAGCAGAGTTTCTTGGAGCTGAAGACGAGGTTGACTTCAGCGCCAGTGTTGGTCTTGCCGTCGGGCACCGGTGGGTTCGTGGTTTACACCGATGCGTCGAGGACAGGTTTGGGTGCCGTGCTGATGCAGCATGGTGGGGTCGTTGCCTATGCTTCTCGGCAGCTCAAGAAGCATGAGGAGAACTATCCCACCCACGACTTGGAGCTGGCAGCAGTGGTGCACGCTCTCAAGTTGTGGAGGCACTACCTGTATGGCGAGGCTTTTCAGATCTTCACCGATCACCAGAGTTTGCAGTACATCTTCACCCAGAGGGATTTGAACTTGAGGCAGCGCCGATGGATGGAGTATTTGAAGGACTATGACCTAACCCTTTCCTATCATCCAGGAAGGGCTAACGTTGTAGCCGATGCTTTGAGTAGGCGCGTGCGCTTGAGTTCGCTGATGGTCAGAGAGTGGAGGCTGTTCGAGGAGCTGTCCCAGGGAGTGTTTGTTCCGTCGAGGACCAGAGACCGTGCAGTGGCTTCCAGTTTGTCAGTTCGGCCATCACTGTTCAGGCAGGTGTTGCAGGCGCAGCGAGCAGATGCAGAGTTAGCAGACATTTTGCGGATGCCGGACGTTGAGCTCAGCGAAGACAGCGAGGTCAGATTCAGAGGCCGCTTGTACGTTCCAGAGGAGGTTCGTGAGGCAGTGTTGTCAGAGGCTCACAGGTCGAGGTATGTCGTTCATCCCGGCTCCACCAAGATGTACCATTGTTTGAGGAGGTCATTCTGGTGGCCAGGGATGAAGAGGGGCGTGGCAGAGTTTGTTGCTCGGTGCCTTACCTGTCAACAGGTGAAGGCTGAGCACCAGCGTCCTGGTGGTGAGTTGCAGCCGTTGCCCATTCCTGTGTGGAAGTGGGATGACATCACCATGGACTTTGTGGTTGGTTTTCCCCGTACCCCGCAGAGGCATGATGGTATTTGGGTGATTGTGGATCGTTTGACCAAGGCAGCGCATTTCCTTCCGATCAGGATGTCGTGGTCAGTGGACAGGTTAGCCAGGCTGTACGTGGACAGAGTTGTTTCGTTGCACGGGATCCCAGTTTCAGTCGTTTCAGACAGAGATCCGAGGTTCACGTCAGGGTTTTGGCGCAGTCTTCAGAGAGCACTGGGTACAGAGTTGAGGTTCAGCACAGCGTACCACCCTCAGACAGACGGTCAGTCAGAGCGGACCATTCGGACACTGGAGGACATGCTGAGAGCGTGCTGTTTAGATTGGAGCGGCACTTGGGAGTCTCACCTTCCGATGGTAGAGTTCGCATATAACAACAGTTATCACTCGAGCATCGGAATGGCGCCATATGAGGTTTTGTATGGTCGCCCGTGCAGGACTCCGCTTCACTGGTTCGAGGTTGGTGAGAGGCAGCTTTTGGGGCCAGAGTTAGTACAGCAGTGTGCAGAGACAGTCAGTTTGGTCAGGCAGAGGCTTCGGGCAGCGCAGAGCCGGCAGAAGAGTTATGCAGACGTCCGCAGAAGACCGTTGCAGTTCAGCGTTGGTGACCTTGTTTTCTTGCGGGTCTCACCGACCAAGGGCGTCATGAGGTTTGGCAGAAAGGGAAAGCTCAGTCCCAGATATATTGGGCCATTCCCCATTTCTGAGAGGGTCGGCGAGGTAGCTTACAGACTGAGTCTTCCGGCAGAGCTAGCAGGTGTGCACAGCGTTTTCCACGTTTCGCAGCTCAGGAGGTACGTCGCAGATCCTTCGCACGTGTTGGACTACTCGCAGCTAGAGGTAGCGCCAGACTTGTCAGTGCCAGAGTACCCAGTTAAAGTGATCGACCGCAGAGTTCAGCAGTTGCGCAGGAAGCAGATTCCGCTGGTTAAGGTCGTTTGGCAGAACCGCGTCGGTGGCGAAGCCACCTGGGAGCGCGAGGATGAGATGCTGGAGCAGTTTCCTTATTTGTTTGATTGATCAGTATATGGTGATCTCCCCTTTTTGTCGTCTTCCGGGTTGAGACCAAGTTGTTTTCATTTCGAGGACGAAATGTCTTAAGGAGGGAGGGTTGTAACACCCCGGCCCCCTTGGGCCTTCTGACCCCGTCCTCAGGGTCGCGGCGGGCGTCCTGGCCGCGACATGGTCGCGGCAGAGCGGACTACCGCGACAGTATTGGCGGTTCGTGTCGCGGCGGGGGTGAGCGTCGCGTTCTTGTCGCGTCGCCCCTGGCTGTCGCGACTCTGTTCTGACACGACTTGACCGCTGTCCTGTCTGTCAGAACGGTCGTGTCGGGTGGCAGGGTCGTCGGCGTTGACGCGACCTGTCAGCCGTCGCAACTGCTTTCCGGTCTTCGAGGTTTGACCGTGCTTTTGTGTCGCGCCTTGGCGGGCGGCCGCGACATGGTCGCGACGCTTTTGGGCGTCGCGACAGTGTCAGTGTCGCGGCGGGTCGCTACGTCGCGTTCTGGGGGCCATCGGTTTAAAACCGAAGGCGCGCCCCATTTTCCCTCTCTCGCCCTTTTCACTCTTTCTCCACTCTCTCGAGCTCTCGCGGTTTCTCGGTGTTTCTCCTTGCTCGCGGTGCTCGTGCTGAGGCGTGGATGTGCCGTTCGTGCAGGGCGTGTGCTTGCGGCGTGCGGTGCGAGGAGGAGGAGGAGTTCTTTCCTACGAGAAGGCCTTAACGGGTTCGTTCTTCGTGTGGAGGTAGGGACTCTTGATCCTCTCGCCCTAAGCATGATCCCTTCCCCCTCTTGATCGTGGTTTCCTTGTGGCTTGGGGTTTGGGAGTGTGAGAACTCCATGCTCGTGGTTGTGTGAGTTTCCCTCGAGCATAGATCCATGTTTCGTGGGTTGTGGGTGGTTTGAATGATTTAAAGGCTTTAGATGCATGTTGTGCATGACCCCCCTTCCCCCTTGTGAATGTGTTTCGTGGTTTGAGGAGGTTCCTGGAGGGACTGCTCCGGAACCCTGCTCGCTGGAAACGCGGCAGTCTCGGAGGCCGCGATCATGTCGCGACGGCGCGTCCGGTCGCGACATGGTCGCGACGCTCCTGAGCGTCGTGTTAAGGTCGCGACGGACGAGAGCGACGCGACATGGTCGCGGCGGCCCGCCCTATCGCGTCACTGACCGAGAGTCAGGTTTGGTCTTATCCGTTTCCGCTCTCCTTTTTACTGTTCCCGTGACACTTGTGCTGGTCCCCTAGTACGGTCTCACGCTAGTCGTTCGCCCGGTGCGTGGCACTTGAGGGCTTGTCCCGTGCGAGAGGTTGTTACCGTTACCTGGGACCCCCGTCCTCGGGAGCCTGTTGAGGGAGTACTCCGGGCTACGAGTGTGCTCGAGTTGGCAGCCACCAGGCGGACTCTGGAGCTGAGGGGAAAACGGTGGTTAGGACAGTGGCGTGTGAGTCGCTTGCAGAGCTCTCGTGGTTGGTCTGGGACGCCGAGGACAGTTTGGAGTTCTACCCGGCACAGGCCAGCCAGTCCTTCTTCTCACTGCCTCGCTCCTCACGGCCCCGAACCGTTTGGAGAGGTCAGGCGTGGGACCGTAGTCCGGCCAGACTACGGCGGTTACTGTTGTGTTGCTTGTGTCCTACCTCGCTCTGACGAGATGCGAGGGCCAGGACCTAGGTCGAGGATAAGACGTCGGTGGACGCGCCTGACCGTTTGACTAGTGTTGGTGCTTTCCGTAGCTAGTTTCTCTGTCCAGGCGGAGTCCCCTCCGTCTGTGTTTACTAGCCGTGTGGTGGTCACGACGAGCAGTCGTACGGAGTTTCCGACCGAGAGTACTTTCCGTACCGAGTTAGCTTTAGCTTTGCTTCCGCACTTCCTTTTTGTAGGTAGAAATATATATAAACTGTCGTCTTTCCTTTATTAATAATTGTGTTTGTTCCTCTGCCTGTTTAGAGCCAGTAGGAGATTGGTAGTCCCTACTGAGCTTCTGTTGTGAAGCTCATCCCTCTGTTTTCCAAGTGAGTCTTCTCAACAGCGGCAGGGCGCGCGTCGGGCGGAGGAGACGGGGCGGTAGTCGAGGTCCCCGTAGCTAGCAGTGGTTCCCCCCTCTGTGTACGTCACCCTCGGGGTATGCCCCTAAGGGACTTGTCTCTCCCCTTTCCTTACTTGTACTAGTGTGCGTGCGTTGGGACTGTACTTAGAGCGGTACGCAGCGGTCTCGCTCTACTTTCCTGTTTCCGCTTGTACGCTTCTAGCTCAGCAGTTGACATTTACTTCCGTTACATATCCTGTCAGACGTGTGTTATAGCCCTTCCGGGTCCCCCGGATCCGTGGGCGGCGATCGCGAAAATCGGGTCCTCGGCATGGGCCGAGGGTCGGGTTCTCGGGTCGTTACAGCCCCTTTCTTGAATCTGGTTTCAACGATTGTGTATAAATCCTCCACGCTGTCTATTTCTCACCCTCTTGCGAAAGTGGTCTTCTTCAGTTGAAGCTGTTCTTGAGGTGAGTTCTTGACCATTTTTTTTTACTCTTTGAATTTGTGACTAATTAAGGGTTCTTTTTTATATGTCCTTGCATTAATGATCATGGGAGGATTCTCCAGATTGTTCTTAACTTTCAGAAAGAAGGTTAGATTTCTTATACTCCCTCTGTTTGCCCTATCTATAGGTTCTTGTGGTTCCTTTCTCTTCAGTTCGGAGTGAATGAAGCGCTGCATTTTTTATTTATTATCATTGCTTTATCCATGTTTGGATGTATGCATTTTTTGTTCCTATATGGGTTGTTGTGGTTCCTTTATCTTTGCCTCCACATCTTCTGGCTATTGTTTTTTTTTTTAGGATCATAGACTTCTACGAAATTCTTTGACAGAAGTTTTGTTTTTGAAACTGCTTGTTGGTTTTGGTTTGGTCTATATCTATGTATGCAATTTTGGTTCATTTCTACCTATGGTTGTAATGTCTGGCTACCCTCTACCTATCATTATGTAATAGTCTTGTTTGGGAGAAATTTTTTCTTAGAAACTACTTTTGATTTTGTCTATATCCATGTATGCAATTTTTTGTTCAATTCTACCTATCATTCTACTGCCAGTCTGCCCTCTTCTTGCTTCCTGCTTCTGGCTCTCTGTTCTATTTAAACACCTCTATCTGATCATCTCCTTACTAAATATATTATGTACAGAGCAAATATGTTTCTTCAACAGAACTTTTTTTAGAAACTCCTTTATGGTTTGATCTATATCCATGTATGCATTTTTTGGTTCATTTCTACCTATGGTTCTATTGTCTTTCTGCCCTCTACCTACTTCTTGGCTAAAGATTTGATTACAAACTCATTATGGTTTTGGTTCTAACCATGTAAGGGTTCTTGTGGTTCTATTCTGGCTATTGTTTAATTTTTTTTACAGTCATATACTTCCACGAAATTGTTTGAGGTCATCAATTTGTGGTTTGGTTTTCCTTCTTTTCCAAAAAAACCTTGATGGATATAATGGTAAACTTCAGTTTTTTTGGGTTCCCTTCTTGTGTTTAGACCCACTTTTATTGTTGCCAGTGGTAAACTTAACCTTTCATGTTATGACTTCTTTATCTATTTTAAGCTTATAGAAGAGCTGTATAATTTTAGACCATGTTCATCTCCTTACTAATATATTTTGTAATAGTCTTCTTTGAGAGAGAATTTTTTTTAGAAAGTACTTTTGGTTTTGTCTATATCCATGTATGCATTTTTTTGTTCAATTATACCTATCATTCTACTGCCAGTCTGCCCTCTTCTTGCTTCCTGCTTCTGGCTCCCTGTTCTATTTAAACACCTCTATCTGATCATCTCCTTACTAAATATATTTTGTACAGAGCAAATATGTTTCTTCGATAGAAATTTTTTTTAGAAACTCCTTTTTGGTTTGATGTATATCCATGTATGCATTTTTTGGTTCATTTCTACCTATGGTTCTACTGTCTGGCCTCTTCCTGCTTCCTGGCTAAAGATTTGATTACAAACTCAATTTGGTTTTGGTTATATCCAAGTATGGGTTCATGTGGTTCCTTTCTCTTCTTTGAGGAGTGATAGAAGCGCTGCATTTTTTATTTCTTATCACTGCTTTATCCATGTATGCATGTATGCAATTTTTTTTCATATATGGGTTGTTGTGGTTCCTTTATCTTTGCCTCCACATCTTCTGGCTATTTTTTTTTAGAATCATAGACTTCCACGAAATTCTATGACATAATTTTTGGTTATATAACTGTTGTTTGCTTTGGTCTATATCCATGTATGCAATTTTTGTTCATTTCTACCTATGTTTGTATTGCATGTCTGCCCTCTACTGCAGTTAAAGACCAAAATCCAGCATTCTTTGAGATTTTTAGATGCCCATCAGTATCTTCCTACACACCATGGTGTGCAACAAGTCCCCATGTGTCTTGCAAGCCCTTACCTTTTCTTAAAGTTGCATAGACCCTGCAATTCTGTTGATTACCGTGGAGCTTTATTATGTACAGACCCTGCAATTCTACCTAATCATCTCCTTACTAAATATATTGTGTACAGACCAATTATGTTTCTTTGACAGAAATATTTCTTAGAAACTCCTTTTGGTTTGATCTGTATCCATGTATGCATTTTTGGTTCATTTCTACCTATGGTTGTACTGTATGTCTGCCCTCTTCCTGCTTCCTGACTAAAGGTTTTGAACTTAATCAGCATTTACCATCGGTACTGCTGCTCACCTGCCCCAACCGCCTCAAGGTCGATGTCCCAACCAGGTACAATTTGAACTTCCTATCAGCTATGCATATAGTACAATGTGGTGCATTATTTTGTTGAAAACTATGTTATGAAGGATTAGATTAAATTTGTAGAATGAATTTCTACCCTCATTTTGTTTACATATAGTTCTCATTATTATTTCTTACCAACCACTTAGGTTATGTGTGGATCTCCGATATGGACCGGACATTTCTTGATTTGCTTAGGAATGAACTATTAGATGGAGACTTCATACCAAAACATGCATGGGACATGATTAAGGAGACTTTTGTCAGAAAGTTTGGTTGTCATGTGACTTTAACACATTTGAGAAGTAAATTATGTTTTTACAAAAACATATATCTCATATCCAAAGACCTACAAGACAACGTAGGTTTTACGTGGGATGATGAAAAATCAACATTTGTCGGCAACGACATTATGTGGGATGCGTACAATGAGGTTTGTAGTTCACAAATATTCTTGTAGGTATGAGTAAAAGGTGTTTAAATACTACTTGCTTATTCCATTTGCAGTTCAACCCGTTGGCTTTATGGTTTAAGGGAAGGAGCTTGCCATTTTATGTTGACATAGTCCAAATATTTAGTGAGTCTGAGGACCCATGACTTAGTTGTTATGAATTGATGACTTGTTCACGTATGAAGTGTTTGTTAGTTAAAAAATGACGGCATTGTCCTTATTATTATGTTTCATGTTTAAAGTCATAACCGTAATTATATTGACTTGTAGTTGTGTCATTATGTTATTTTATGTTAGAAAACTCAGTGCCTCTGTCCACGGGAAAGGGTCGTTCACCAAATTGGACGTTGCGACAAGATAGGATATTGTTAGATTTGTTGATTGATGTTCACCATAAAAGCTATGGTAGACAAGGCACATTCAAAGCACATGTCTTTCAAGACATTTTACATCAGTTTAATAGCACTGCCAATGTGATAAAGGATAGAGATTCTTTAAAGTATCGTTGGAGGAACATAAAGAAAATATACCACATCTACGAACAATTGCGTACACGTTCTGGTTGGGGATGGGATGACGAACGAAATTTACATGTTGCACCTGACGAAGAAAGCATACAGGCGGCAATTGGGGTAAGGCAGCAATACAAATATAGTCCAAACTACACATTTTGTCTATTAGCACATGTAAATGACTTTTTTTAATCCACAGATCAATTCTGAATTCAAGAAGTATATAGACAAACCATTTTCATACAAAAGACAGCTGGACATCTTGTGTGGAAAGACAACTGTTCGGGGCAGTCATTTCATGGGCTCAACCCAAGAAGTAGATGTTGAGGCTAGACGGTCTTTTGGAGATGATGATAGTGTTGACCGAGAACAATTTAACGCTATGGGATTAGAGTCAAGCCAGTTTTATTTAATTGATGGTGACAATTTCAACCCATTCGACTTCCCATCATCCTCACAACCAAATCCTCCATCATGGTCGGTTGGAGAAAAGACACCGACAAACATTCATCCAGTGGAAGATGAGGCAACATCCCCAGCTAGAAGGAGGAATGATCATGCATCCACATGTTCTCGAAAGAGAAAGAGCAAGAAGTCATTTGATCCCAACTTACTATCTCAATATGAGCGCATCAATATGGTTCGAGCTTTATTTCCTAGTTCATCAAGCACATCATCCACACCACAAGAGCAATGCACAATGAGAGAATGTGTTGTTAGGATGAAATCTTTGCCAGGATACAACCAACAACTTCTATTCCTAGCATCGACCCTCTTCGAGAAGCCTGAGAAGAGAGCATGGTTCATGGCTCTTGATGATGAGGATGCTTTAGCATGGATCTTGAATGCAACTTCTTGATATGCTCGCCATGTTAGTCCTTCATGTTAGTCTTTGCCATTTGTGCTTGTTTCTCTCATGTTAGTATCATATTTCTATAACTTCATCCTAGTAACATGTATTAGCGACATCATTTGCTTTTTAATTCTGTATCTCGTATAAGTTATCCCTCTTCTACTCCTATGTAATGTTAACTACGAATGTGAGTGTCCACCTTATGGTATTGCAGGCCAATAGGCATTCTGAAATGGGCAAGTATATGTGCTATGTAGTTTGGGTTGGTCGTCAACCAGAAATATACCACACTTGGTCTGATTGTTATGCCCAAGTCAATGGTTATCTGGGACAAAGTTTAAGGGATTCTCAAACTTAGAAGAAGCGCAACACGCTTACTATGGAATGGTTGTACATGGATCTACGTCTCAAGTACAAAGAAGATCTACCTATGCACCTAATGATTCAGTTACCCATGCAAGAAGAGAATCGGAACGCCATAGCCTGAACAATGACATTCCCATACTTATTATGCTGATGATATTGTTCCTTATTTTTCTAATCTTCTTAATGTTAGTTGTCATGTTCATTGTATTTTAAGAAACGTAGCTAACTACTTGATGCTACTTGTTGTGTTATTTCATTTGTAGTGACTTCTTCTATTTTTGAAGACAATGTACTATGTTTATCTAAATATTAGGGCCTTCTGTTGATGTGGACGCATTAGTACGGGAGATCCTTTGTGAGGAGAATGCCCTCTTTTTAGCCATCGATGAAGTAATTCCTGATGAGATTTTTGAATCAAATGAGGAACACAGTGTCCCAAGGCCTATGCACACAAGTAGTCATACTGGACACATTTGGATTAATGAAGTTCTGCAGGGACATGAACGACGTTGCTACAACGTGTTCAGACTACATCTCACGACGTTCATGAGATTCAGAGATGAACTTATGGAAGAGATCCTATACATGATTCCCATTATGTCAAGGCAACGGAGAAACTCGCAATTTTTATGTATGCAATGGGTCATGGTGTGGCATCCGGTGCTATGTGCGAG
The DNA here is from genome assembly GCA_014218235.1 of Colocasia esculenta. Classification (NCBI taxonomy): domain Eukaryota; kingdom Viridiplantae; phylum Streptophyta; class Magnoliopsida; order Alismatales; family Araceae; genus Colocasia; species Colocasia esculenta. Next base: position 13,084,375 of record CM024761.1, read on the forward strand.
CATTTTCAACACTCTTCTAAGACAATTAGTAAACACGTCCGCGAAGTCACAAAAGCGTTAGCTTCACTACGCTTCAATTACATAAAACTACCAAGTTTGACTGATCCTGTGCACCCCCGCATCCGACATGATGATAGATTTTATCCTTACTTCAAGGTAAAAATTGGATTTTTAAAATTAACATGTCTCATTTTTGTTAAGATTCTCATTTTCACATTGTATTTAGGATGCCATTGGAGCAATTGATGGTACCCACGTCCCAGCACATATATTGCGAGAAAAACATGCACGGTATAGGAACCGCAAAGGAGTGATCAGTCAAAATGTCATGGGGGTGTGTGGTTTTGACCTTGTCTTCCAATATGTGGGGGTCGATTTTGAAGGAGCAGCTGCTGACATGGCTGTCCTCAGGAGGGCTTTGGATGTAGGTGGCTTTCACGTTTTGGAAGGTATGATTATCCATTTATGACTATCCACGTATATTTCGTTTAACGTAGAATCTGCTAATGTAATGTGTGACTACCTCACAGGAAAGTACTACTTGTAGACACGCCAATTTGGCTTCACACCGAGCAAATTTCATGTTGCACCGTGATGCCTCAAAGTGGCTATCCTCAGTTAACCTCGAAAGTGATTTTACCACTCTCCTAAGTGTTTTTTTAATATATAAAGGGTATGTTGGATCTCTTATAATCGCGTCCCAATCAGCCGACGCCTTTTGCCAGAATAATATACGCGTCCGCACGTGTGGGCGCATATCATGGTCGCAAAACGACACAACGGTTACCTCTTGAAATACGACCACATGACTCGCCATGATTAAGAAGTCAAAATTCTCTACTGCACCCTGTCAGCAGCATTAAATGAACGCCACGTCAAAATCATGATGTCTGGTAAGAATTGCATCCGTGTCAGACGCCGCGTTTTGAAAAATGTCAAATCGACTTAGGAATCCGACGAAGATTTGATTTTATTAATAAACTACGGTCGTCAACAAGGACGCGATTCAGAACCTAGCTTACAGCTACGTACATCATGAAAAATGTCAAATCTTGCGAAAATCAAGGATCTTCTGAATCGCGGCTTGTTAGGCGGACGCCTTTTCAGTGTTATAAACATCTGCTGCATTGGACGCGATTTCGTCTATAAATATAGACCCGGAAGAACCTCATTTGGCATCCATCTCTAAGCCCGACGAAGCCCTGCCAAATTCCTCTCTCGACCTCTAAGCATCTGTGTTCCATCCATCCTAGGCGAGAATCCGACGAACCGAGGGAGCATGATTCGGAGCCGAATCGTCATCCATGCGTCTTCCTCTCCACATGGAGGAAGCATTGGAGTGTGGCGGGAGGATCTCCATCAACTCTTTCACTCCCTCGTCTTTCGTCATCGCCGGGCTGCACCGCCAATTCTCTGCTCACACACCCTTTCATTCTCATTTTTTTGTTCTTGTTAAACATGCATCGCACCCTCCTACATACACACATGTGCACATAGCATTCTCCCCATTCACCCATTTCTTAGGGGTTTAACACCACCTCCATGAGGTGTGTTATTCTCCAATTGCATGTTTTCTTTGTTTCTGCACATTTACATTTTACCACACTTCATAGCCTAATCTCTTTTCATCCATTTCATGTTGTCTTCCGTTTTGCAAGGTAACCGACATTGGATCTTCCTCGTTGGCCGGCCGACATCGGAAGGAAGCAGAACCCACCACGAACCTCTCGCGTTTCTCTGGGTGAAAGGTAAGTACGTCCATCTCTCCCTTTGCCCGTTTCATTTGGCGCCCATATGCACCTGGCGATCACACAACCATCGTGCACACACGCACAACTTCACTTCCTTTTCTCTCTCCCACTACACCTCGTCATCCTCCTTTTAATTTCAAAGAGAAAAACCCAAAAACCACGTCCTGATTCCCAAATTCTGTCACGAGTGGAAGCTTCATTTTTCTGAGGGGCGAAAAACCGTATCTACATCTTGGCGATCACGGTGGGACTTTTCTGTTTCCAACTCCGGTTACCTCCATTTGGCACCCACGTGTGCCCCTCCTTCGTACCCCACGTGGTACATCTCCCTCACCTTCCGCACCTCGCAGGGTGCCATTTGATAATCCCGTCGTCATTGTCAAGTTTGTAGTTGTGTTTTTTTTCCTCCGTTATTTGATTGCAATCCTTGCGTGGAATCTGTGATAAATTTTTTTTTAATACCATCTCGTCCCCCACCCCATGTACTTACTTTCATCTGAAGAGAGCATGCTTATTTGAGATTTACATCTTCCTCCATAATTGTTAGAAAGCATGTCAGTGTGAATTCCTATCTTTTTTCTGTTCTCGGGTGCCACGTTGGATACGCGTCCAGTGCAGAGGATGTTGTTTTATTTATGATTTGTGTGGCGGCCTGACTAGACGCGCTTTGCGACAGGAGTCCGGAGGGAGTTGCCTCGGCTCTTACAGCTTTCAGGAGCTGTCAGATCCGCGGCTAACAGAACGGACGCATTTACTGAACCGCGTCCCCTGCACTGGACGCGATTCAGTCTGTCACTCAGCGCCAGTCATCTGCCATCTGTGTTATTGATTGTTTGCATTTGCATTTGTATTTTCGGCCGAGGGACCTCCTTCCCTCCTCCCTTAGGATCTATACACCTTTCTCAGTGAGGGCTATCTCCCCATTGGGCATTCCGTCTCATTGGGCTAGAGAATCCTCATCGGGACCTCCGTAAGTCTCCGTACCTCGTGGATTCCCTCACGGTGGACCGAGCTGGTTGTACCACACCAAAGACCCGAGCTAGAAATCATGTCATGAGAGAAGGAGTTGCCTAGAAAATCCCCAGAGTTGTCACCTCACCCGCTTTAGGGCCATACCCACTTTGGAGAGACACGCGATCATTAAAATCCACATTAAGCACATCGAACATTTTAAGTGAGCATAATCATTTCCAAGTCTGTGATTTAAAATCCGATTAACTCTCTCTCTCAAACTTGTTTGAGTAGTTGTCCATTAGTTGCTTGTTAAATTACGGCTTGTCTACAGAATTTGTGCATGCAGCTTCGTTCTGGTCGATCCCTTTCGATGGCAGAATACGAGGATTATGAGAACATGTATGATGAAATGTATGATCCTAGTCAGCAACTCCCTCAATTGCAAAACTAGGCCCATGTTGGCCGTCCGGTCCGCGTGTCGACGTGGTAGACACTCATGCTCCCCATGTCTCGCCAAGATGTGACGCCGGGAACACTTCTTCCCCATTTAACACATCCCGAATTGTAGACATTCTACAGAGTCTGCCGCCCTCTCAACTTCAAGAGGTCCAGGCTGCCCTTAGGGGTAAATCTCTCGCTGATCCAATCCTCCCCCCTTACCTAGACACGGGTGCTCAAATTCAGCCCGCTCGTGACCCGACGGTTCGAGCTTCTCCTCCCCCCTCGCGGGCTCACTCCATTATTCAATCTCGCCCCCACAGTCCTGTCGGGAGGCACCCTCTCCCCTACGATCGGCCGAGCCACGACGTGGTGCGGCCCATTCACCAACCCCGGATCCCAGCCCAGGGTTCTGCGCCCGCAGGCATTGTCACTCATGGTCCTATTCAGGCAGACGTCCCTCCTCGTCTCCACCCAGGGGCACCCCTAGATCTTCCACTGATCCGCTCACTCAAGCCCTTCTGGCAAAAATGAGCAAGTTAGAGCAAGAAGTTAGGAGGGTGTCCGCACCCAAGGAATCCGTTGACTTGGCACTCCCTGCCATGTCAGTCTTCCATCTTCCTCCTTCTGAAATGCCGGTTTACCGCCGCTACAATGGCACTGGAAACCCCGTTGTTCATATCAAGGAGTTCATGTACGAATCCTCCTTCTAGCAGGACGACAACCGCGCCCTTGCCTTTCTTTTCCGTCGATCCCTAGACGGGCCCGCCCTTGAATGGTTCTATTCTCTAGAACCCACAGATGCCGAGGACTTCGAGACAGTGCAAAGGAGGTTCTTGCAGAGGTACAGGGATAGAGTGGGCCCAGTGCTGTCAATCACCGATCTGATGGCCGAGAAGATGAAGGCAGATGAGGACTTCACTCATTATGCTGACAGATGGAGAGGTCTGGCTGAGAGACTGAGGGACCCACTGTCCGAGGTAGAGCAAGTCAAGATGATCACATCAAACGCTACACCTCAGTTTAGGCACATCTTGGCCATGAACAAGTTGATGACAATGGAAGATCTATATGAAAGAGCACGGTATATCTAAACCCAGCTGAAAGACTCCCCCACTATGGCCATGTTTGAGCCCAAGGCTCGGACATTCAAGAAAGCCAGCAGTGCTCCAGTTGGCGGTCCCACAACCGAGGGGGTGATAAACAACGAGCAGGTGAGCGCGATGGGCGGCTCCAATCCCTCCACCTACCGACCCAACACCAACAACCGAACGCCACAAACCCAACCATCCACCCCCAGAGCTAATAATCCCCCATTATTCTGCACACCACCTCAGCAACCCCAACAACCCCATCAATCCCCCAACTACCAGCAGCCTCAGCACCCATCACCTCAACAGCCTCAACACCCCCAGCCTCCACAAAATCAGTACCAGCCCCGCCCTCCTCAGTACCAACCTCAACAGCCTCCTCCTGCACCCCCGCAATATCATCAAGTTCCTCCACCTGGCCAATATGAAGCCCAACAGCCCAGGCGTCCTCCTGGCCCTAGAAGGACACACTACCCTCCGCTCCCAGAAACCCTAACGGACATCTTCAATGCCCTCATGGCCGCCGGCGTGCTCACCTTGCCTAGAGAAAGGCCGCAATGGCATCCAAATGCTGACACCTCCCGATACTGTGCATTCCACCGAGCACCGGGTCATGTTCTGGAGGCTTGCTACCATTTCAAGGACTATATTCATGATCTGAATGACAGCAGAGGCATAGACTGGGCAGAGATGAAGAAGTTCATTGTTGAGATGAAAGCCAGGAGGCCAGCCAGGCAGGATCAGCAGCAGCAACCGCAATAGCAACCCCAGCAGCAACCAGGGATGGGCATTGTTCAGAACCCACTCCCCGAGCACCCAGTTCAGAATCACCAAGTTAGTGCATTTAGGGCGTCTCCTCGGTATGAAGTCGCCGGACAGCCGACGGAAGCAACCTCCTCTTCCCAGCCCTCCTTCGTTTTACCACCCTTCATCCGTACACCCACTCCTGACAACCCACTGCCTCCTTTCTACGCACTCCCGCCCACCTACCACAATCCAGTCAATAGGCCAGTTCGTCGTTTACCCACCAATTCACTACCACTGCAACACCTTCCACCGCCAGCACACAAACCCTTTTTCTATGCAACACCTCCACCACGTCACCATGACCAAATCCCACACCTTCTCCTTCCCCACAACCACTGTTAGCCATACCCACCTCTTCTCCAAACACCCCCTACTGTCCCTATCATTAACCCCAACCATTGAGCCCCCTTCCTCCGTGCCCCCGCGCTATCGTACGGTGCGGCAACCATCCCATTCTCCGACCAGCCCTCCACTTCCTACACACACCTTGCCCCGTCGGCTTCAACAATGACACCGGGAGATGGTTCCGAGGTAACCATGGTGCTACGGAGTGGGCGCATGTTCAACAAGATGTTTCCCCAACAGCATGAACAAACGTTGGCGCACTAGGAAGAAGAGGAAATTCAGCCAGAAGAATCCGTGCCAAGAACGCAGTACGATCTATTGAAGCATTTAGACAAAACACCGACCAGGATCTCCATTCTGGAATTAATCAAGAGGTCAGAAGTTCATCAGGAAGCTCTCATGCAATATCTGCAAAAAGTAATGGTGAACGAGGATATGTCGGTAAATCAAATCAGCACCGTCTTAGCACCCACAAGCACCCGCCCAGCCATCACGTTTCATGAAGAAGAGATAGCACCAGGTGAGTCCTAGCGATGTGCCCTGTGCTTCGCAATCCACATCAATGGCATATGTGTGGACCGTTGCTTGGTTGACTCTGGTGCATCTATCAACGTCGTGTCCCCTAACACATTACAGCTCTGCGGGGTGCCGGCTCAAGCGGTTCTGCCCTCAACCATCACAGTTACAGCCTACGACAACACCAGTAGGCCACCTAAAGGGGTCATCACTCTGAGGGTCAGATTAGGACCATCCTATAATGAGATGGACTTCCACGTCCTGGACATGGACCCCAACTTCCGTATGATTCTGGGGAGGCCGTTCATGAAGGCCCTTGGCGCCGTGATATCAACAGTACATCAGTGCCTTAAATTCCCGTTCAACTGGCGGATTGTCAAGGTGCCCAGCACACCGATGATTGCAGAAGTGAATGCAATAACTGACGACTCAGTCCCCTCCATTTGGCCTAGCAATCAGCCTTTGATGTCGATATTGGGCGTAACCAGCATGCACCTGGGGCTGAGTAGTTCGACAGTTGAAGCCGGTGGAAGAAGCAGGATTATCACAAAGAAGGGCTGGCACATCATGAAGCAAATGGGATATCAACCGGGCAAAGGAATGGGGGCATGATTGCAAGGGAGAACAAAGGCCGTAAAAAGCTGCAAGAAAAGGCCCAAAATGGGGCTAGGCTACAAGTCGGACAAGGTCAAGCAACAACCAACGGAACCCCTCACCTGGACTCTGCACCAACATTTCAAGAGGGGACCGCTGCAGCCAGGAAATGAACGAACACCAGTCATCACAGCAGAACTTGTGCGTCAGTTATCACAAGATCTGTACAAAACAACTGGCAACCCCAATCCACCCAAGCGGGTCAAGATCGGTGAGTTCGAAACAGAATGGGACAAATGGTTCGACATGAACGATGTCGCCACCTCCTTGGGTCAGCTTTTTAGTCTGACAAAAACTGAGCAGCCGACAGCAATTAGCGTCAGCACACAGGCAGTCCAAGGCACCGAAGCAACTCCAGCAGCCGCAGGGTCCAGTACGGGCGCCACATCCTCAAGTGTCGTCCTCACCACAACTCTGGACATCACGTCCATCTCAGAATCCACCTCGGGTATCGCACCCGTCCTAACTTCCAGTCCAGGCATCATAGCCATACCTGGCGCTATTTCGGGCATCACGCCCGCTTTAATCTCCGCTCCGGACATTGCATCCATCCCAATCCTTGCTTCGGGCACCGCGCCCTCCTCCTCGTCAAGCATTCCCTCCCTTCTAAGCAGTACACCCACCTTTGTCCTTTCGCCAGGCATTGCACCATCCCTCCTACAAGCCGCAGCCGGGTCCTTACTCTCTTCTCTAAGCATTCCCCGGGCGCCGGTGCCCCGCTTCACAATCTCCCTACTGCCTGCCGAACAGGCGCGCGTTCTGCCACTCTCCAACCCCTCACCCTCCGAACTTGCACTCTCCTTTCAACTCTCCCGACTAGTAGTTTCGCCTCGATCTCCTTTGAAAATTCGAACTTCCCGACCGGCGATCTCGCCCCGTTCTTTCAAGGCAGGCCGTCTGGCACCCCCTTTCCCCTCTAGCAATGCGTCCTTCCCCTTTCTCTTGGGCCCTGCGCCCACCATAGCCCCTTTTCCTCCATTCTTCTGAGCATCACTGCCTCTCTACTTTCGAACAGCCCTCCCAATCTCCCCCCATTGTCTCCAAAGCACTGCGTCCCTAGAACGGATACTTACTCTCAATTGCACTCTCCAATCTTTCGAGCCCAGGCACTCCCGCTTTGTTCCCTCCTTTTGCACACACTAGCAAGGAGGGGGCACCCAAGGTCATAACCTCACAATGGCCGACCCTGGTTTTTCTTTCGAGGAAACTTCTTTCCTCGTTCCGAGTGTGCCCCGATTGACAGGCCACTCCTCCCCGGTCCTCTGACCGGGTCCACGCCTCCTTTCGCACAGGGGGCGTTTCCTGCTTTCAATAATCCTCCCCCCTCGCAGGGGAATGTTACTACTTTGTTTCCTCCATCTCCCTCCTCGAAGGAGCCTTCATTTCCTGCTTTCCCTAATTCCCCACGCGGGACTCCGTTTTTACTACTTTCCCTAAATCCCGCTCGCGGGACGTCGCTTTTGCTGCTTTTCGTCCTATAAATCCTTCGCCATTATCCCTAGCACCGGGAAATCCTTCCATTACTCTCGATAATTCCCTCGCGCGGGATTCTGCTTTCCCTACTCCACCTGCTGTAAATTCTCCTCCGCCTTCCCCTTCGCGGGATTCCTTCAATGCTTTAAATCCTCTTCCACCCTCCTCTTCGCAAGATCCAGCTTTCACCATTTCCCCTCCTGCTGTAGATTCTAGTAGTTGTAGCTCAAGTCTAGGCAAGGGTAGTGGCGAACCAGGGGCAATTTCAGAAAAGAAGCCCAAGGGTAGAAGGGTTCCACACCGCTTCTTAGCAGACCTAGCCCGTAGGTGCAAGGCCTGCTTAGCAATCCCAGAGTTCATAGAGGAGCCTTTGCAGTTGCCGGACATCGAAAGTGAGCAATCTGTGTGCTTCATTGATGATGGGTTTGGAGTCTATGAGATCATGGATGATGATGACCCAATTGAGGAAGGAGACGAAGAGCTTGAGGATGAGGCCGATGCGTTTGCAAGAGGACTGAAAAAATTTGACGAACCGTCAGTTGCAGTAGAGGAGATCACCAAAGAAGTCAACTTGGGAACCGAGGAAGAACCTAGGACCGTCCTCATAAGCGACAATCTGTCATCAAGAGAGGAGGAGGCAATTATTCAGGTTCTCATAGAGTACAAGGACACGTTCGCATGGAGCTATGAGGATATGCCAGGCCTGGACCCCACGCTAGTTGAACATCGTCTTCCCCTTAAGCCGGGTTCCATTGCTGTTAAGCAGCGGTTAAGGCGTTTCCACCCCCAGTTGGCATTAAAAATGAAAAGTGAGGTCGACCAGCTCCACAAAGCTAGATTTATTAGAGTCGTACTTTATCCCAATTGGGTGGCAAACATCGTCCCGGTTATGAAGAAGGACGGAAGAGTCAGAATCTGCATCGACTTCCGGGACCTTAACCACGCGTGTCCTAAGGATGACTTCCCATTGCCTCATCTAGATGTGCTCATAGACAATATAGCTGGGTATGAGACCCTCTCCTTCATGGACGGCTTCTCAGGGTACAATCAAATTAAGTTGGCTGGGGAGGACCAGGAAAAACCTCATTCACTACGCCTTGGGGAACTTACTGCTATGTGGTCATGCCGTTCAGACTCAAGAATGCTGGAGCCACTTATCAAAGAGCTATGATGGCCATCTTTCACGACATGATCCACGTATTCATCGAGGTGTATGTGGATGACCTGGTAGTGAAATCAAGAACTTTGGCTGAGCATCCCGGGGTTCTATCTAAAGTGCTGCAAAGATCGAGAGAATATCAGTTAAAGATGAACCCCAAGAAGTTCGTATTTGGTGTTTCGTCGGGTAAGCTCCTAGGTTTCATCGTGAGCAAGAGGGGTATCGAGATTGATCCTAACAAGGCGAAGGCAATAAGAGAGATGCCCTCTCCCAAGAATTTGAAAGAGGTTCGAGCATTAATCGGGAGGTTGCAATTCATTCGCCGGTTCGTCTCCCAACATTCGCAGAGGTGTAGACCTTTCTACAACCTCACCAAGCCGGGAGTCGAATTCCGTTGGGATGAGAAGTGTCAGGCGGCCTTTGATGGACTTAAAGATTATTTGGCTAGTCCTCCTGTCCTAAGGCCACCGACTCCAGGCCTCTCATTCTCTATATATCTGTCCTGGAAGACTCGGTAGGTGTTGTCCTCGCGCAACTAGATGAAGAAGGTAAGGAAAGGGCAGCATACTACCTATCTAAACTTCTCAACCCCTGCGAGCAGAGGTACACGGCAATGGAGAAAACCTGTGCCGCACTCGTGTGGGTAGTGCAGAAATTGAAGCACTACTTCCTTGCTCACGAAGTTCACCTCATTGCCCGTATGAACCCTATCAAATTCTTGCTCGAAAAATCTGTTCTTACTAATAGGCTAGCTCTCTGGCAAAGCTTCCTGTCTCAGTTCGACATTATCTACATTCAGCAGAAATCGATCAAGGGCTATGCGATAGCAGAGCACCTCGCTCATCACCCTCTTCCTCGATTCGATCCTGTCCAATCAGAGTTTCTGGATGAGGAACTAATGTCCCTTAGACAATCCGATCCTATGTGGACGTTATATTTCGACGGAGCTTTGAACTCTCATGGAAAGGGTATCAGGATTGCTCTCCTATCACCTGAGGGTGTCACCTTCCCGCGGGCCTGCAAACTGGAATTTTCGGCCACCAACAACATAGCCGAATATGAGGCTTTGATAGCTGGCCTGGAATATGCCCATTTCTACGGTGTCACCCATCTGCAGATTGTAGGTGATAGTCAGCTTATTCTGCGCCAGGTGCTCACCAAGTACGAAACTCGCGATCCCAAGCTCAAGCCTTATCAAGAACTTGCCTCAGCTTTTGCCAAGCTATTTGTCAAAATTATCTTCGTTCATGTCCCTCATCATTAGAATCTTCTGGCAGACGCCCTTGCCACGATTGGCGTAACTTTGCTCATGAATTATCATGGGGATTCCACCTGCATTGACTTTGAGCGTCGTCAGACCCCAGTCACTCGAGATCCTATGTTCATCTGGGCCAACGACAAGGCTTTAAGGGATGCAGAGAGAAGAAGCAAGATGGAGATCATGCTAGTGGAACTAGAAGAAGAATTGAATGATGAAGAGAAGCCATGGTACTATGAGATAGCTCGGTATTGCAGAAATCAGTCATACCCTGAGGAAGCAACAGCGGAAGAAAAGAAGGTGATTAGGAGACTAGCCCAGAAGTACACCTTGGTTGGAAACGCTCTTTATAAAAGGGGATTCTCTGGTGTTTTGTTCAGATGCCTGGATGAAGATGAGGCTTTGAAAGTTGTTGAGAAGGCCCACTCGGGTGTTTGTGGTGGCCATGTAAATAGTCAGGTGCTAGCTAAGAAGATCCTTAGGCTAGGATTCTTTTGGCCCACTCTAGAAGAGGACTGCTCTATCTTCGTTCGTCGGTGTGTCAAGTGCCAGTTGCACGCCGACAAAATTCACTCTCCACCCTCTTCGCTTCACCCTATATCCTCCCCATGGCCTTTTGCTATATGGGCCTTTGACATCATTGGACCCCTCGGTGATCCCAACTCCCAAAACAAAGTCAAATCGTACATCCTCACAGCAACGGAGTACTTCACCAAGTGGGCAGAAGCTGAAGCGTACACGGAAGTCAAGGCAGCAACTGTTTGCAAATTCATCATGAAGAACATCATCGTCAGGTTTGGCATTCCAGAAACTATTGTCACCGACAATGGGCCTCAGTTCATCTCTCAAGAATTACGCGACCTCTGCGGCAGGTATAAGATTGCATTGCATCATTCATCTCCATACTATCCGCAAGGCAATGGCCAGGCAGAGGCCACTAATAAATCCTTGATTAAAATTGTTAAGAAAACATGCGAGGCTAACAAGTTCTCAGACTGGCCAGAAAAGCATACCGAAGCTCTATGGGCCTACCGCACTTCAATCTGTACTCCTACCGGGCAAACACCCTTTGCTCTCACTTACGGAATGGAGGCAGTGGTACCATATGAGATTCTCATTCCCTCGTTAAGGATCCAGCTTGACAAGGACTTGTCAATTGATGAGCGGCGCAAATCACTCCTAGCACAACTGGAACTCCTAGACGAGAAGCGTCTGGTCGCCGCGGAACACGCAAGAGCATATCAAAATAGACTCGCACGTTTTCATCAAAAGAAGGTTATCGAAAGAAAATTTAAGGTCGGTAAAATGGTTGTCAAAAGAATCTTTGTAAAACCAGGAGGTCCGCGATCAAAACTTCAACCAAACTGGGAAGGGCCGTACGTAGTCAAGGAAGTAGGTCCGGACAACGCATATAGGTTGATCAACGAGGAAGGTGAGGAGCTCTCTCACCCGTGGAATGGGATTCACCTTAAGAAGTACTACCCCTAATCAACTACTCAGATTCGCGCCGTACATGGACTCCAACGTATCACCTTTCATTCTTGGTGGGCTAGTCAGAAGTGTCGACACCCCACACACAAACACGCCCGCCCCCCGGAAGCCAGAAGCATTGAATCCGATTGAAATCATTGCCCAGCCAAGGTCCCATGGCATTACCGACTTCTCTCCCTTTTCGGTCTGCCAATAGGAAAAAGAAACATGAGGAATTAATCTTGCGAATCTGTCCCAAGCTTAGACAGGTGTAAGTCAAGGCATAAAAGAGGGAAAAAGAGAAGAGACCAGTGCCAAACCCAAGTCTAAAGGGCCCAAATGGGCAAATCATTTCAAAAGGCACGTCAAGAGCGGCAAAGTCCCCGCAGGGATCCAAACGGACCTGGACGTAAGCGTGCAGCACGACAAGAGTGGCAAAGTCCCCGCAGGGATCCAAACGGACCTGGACGTAAGCGTGCTAAAACCTTATAAGCCCAAAGAAAGGCCGAAACCTACTGAGTCTAGGCAGAAGAGCGAGTATTACCCTCAAATTTCCAAAATTATTGGCAGACTTCCTGAAAATTTCTTCCCTTCCTCCTCGGGTATGTCCTAAAGGTCAAGGCAAGGCAATGATCATTGAGGAGGACGTAAGCCGAAAGTAACCGCGGGCGAGGGCACCAATCGAGCACGCTTGACCTCTGACTAGCACACTCACGAACGATCGGTGAATTTTTAATGACAACCGAGTAATCGAGGGGTCTAAATACCGCGCACCATCCAATCTGAGCGGATCCCCTTCGATCCGTGCGTCTTCTTAGAAGGGACTACGCCAGGTTATGGCATGTATATTTCAAAAAAAAATAATCCAAAAAATTGCATATTTCAAAATTCCAAAAAAATTGCATATTCCAAAATAATTTTTTTTTAGATATTTCAAAAATTCCAAAAAAACTTATATTTCAAATCCAAAAAAGATCGCATATTTCAAATTAAATAAAAAAAATCACATATTTCAAAATTCCAAAAAAAAATCAGATATTTCAAAATCTAAAAAAAATCACATACCTCCAAATTCCAAAAAAATCATTCTTTTGAAATATGTGCATTTATCCTTGTAAATTCCGACTAACTTCTACTTGCTTGTACATCATGTACATTCACCCATTGCTTGCACATGTACATACTCTGCATGCATCTCATACATACAGTTATTTCTCTTATCTTATACCTTATTTGAATAAAGGCTCAGCCCCTTGACAAGAACATGAAGACAAAAATTACTCGTATGCAAGGGGCTGAGCCGGAACAGACAGATAACTTGTTTGCTCGAATGGTTTACAGGCACGCAACAGGGAGGAACGGGTATACATATACATGCGGCCAAAAAAGGAGGGGGGGCAACCCCAAGTACATTATCATAAAGTGCCCAGATAGGCACACATCATCCAAAGAAGGGTAAAAAGTACATATCAAGACAAGTATAGCCTAACACTCGCCACCACCCTCTGCAGGATGGTCGCTCTCGCCTGCTCCTTCCACCGGCCTCTGCTGCTGGCTGCTCTCAGCCTCACCGGGGTCTGTTGCCAGGCGTGGAGCTGGAGGCCTCATGGAGGCATGGGAACCCGTGGATGTCGTGACAAGGCTCTCCGTGAAGAGGCTGCCTCGCCCCTGCTGTCGCGCACGCTCGCGCCCACGCTGGTACCGGTCCTCTGTCGCTTGACGAAGACGCTCGGCGATGCCCAAACTCGTATGTGCCTCCACCAACTGCTTAGTCAACCGGTCACGCTCCTCCACCCAGCGAGCCCTCTCCCTCTCGCGATCCTCGCGCTCTAGGGAGAGCCTCATCTGCGCCTCCGCAGCCTCCCGGGGCGGGTCCGTGCTCCGCTGAGTCATCTGCGAGTGCAGCCCCAACAGTTGCTGGGACGCCTCGGTCAGCTCAGCACGGGTGTCCGTCTCTCGTGTAAGGGCGTCCTGGAGCTCGTCTGACTACAAAAAGCGGACATGGGTAAGTACAAACCACAGTTTAATTCATGCATTTTTAATTAACGTATTTACCCGTGTGGCAAGGTCACGCTCTGCCTCCTCCGCTCTGGCCTCTGCCACCGCCAATCGCGATTGGAGAGAGGTCACCTCTGGGTCAGGAACGCTCTGGCTCGAGGAAGCGCCAGCGGTAGCGGTACCCTCCATCGATGTCCTAGCAGCACGCTACACACATTCCAATGGCAGATCAGTACATGATATGGTAAAACAACAAAGGTATGCTTTCCTAAGACTAACCAGTGTCTCGAGATCAGCACGTGCCTCGGTCAACTGGGCCTCCATGCTCGCCAACTGGGCACGAAGCTGATCAATCAGCCCGTCGCGGGCATCCTGCATGCACACGGTTGTTAGATCAATGCATATCATGTGGAACATGTTTAGCGTTAAAGGATGCATACCCGGATAGGCCTCATGTAGTCTCGGTCTCCGTACTCCTCCTGGAAGTGGCGAAGGTAGGTAGAGCTGTCGACCGCATCCGACTCCACCAACTGGCCGCCCTACTGCCAGTCTGCGTACTGGTCCGGAAAATGAAGGCGCCAGTCGACTGCCTTCGCCTTCCCCCGAGTCTTTCGACCAATTCTCTGGGGCTCCTCCACCTCAAGCCATGCCTGATGCAGGCCTAGGGTCGAAGCAGCCAACCGTAGGCAGAGCGGCTCAATCTTGTTTAGGCAGTGGACCCATACGTCCCGCCTAAATCGAGGCCGACCACTCTCCACCCATGGCTGGCCTTCGTCCTCCAGGCCGGCATAAGGCTCCCAAACAACCTGCATACATTTAGTCAGTCACATATGCATTACGCTTAAATTGAAAGGAAGCATGTAAGGTGCATACCAGAAGTGCCGGGAAGTCACGAACATCCCGACGGAGGACCTCTAGCTGGTAGGAGTATGTGGCCGTGGTCACCCTCGGAAGCCACCGTCGGGCGAGGGGTACCGCACCTGGGCGCACCTCGGTCGCCCTGCCCAGGGGGAAGTAGTAGTAACTCCACACCTGCACACACACACCAGTCAGTCACATATTTAATAAATCCAATTGCAGATCAATTTAATGCAGGAAGAGCAAATTTCATACCTGTAGGAAGGGCGCGAAGCCGCCCACTGTTGTCTCTCGCCCGGTACCGGAAGAGAGATCCGCGAAGGTGTGGGCCAGGAGGGCCGCACCCCACACATAGTTCCCAACTCTGCCCAAGTCCTCGAGCAACTCCAGAAATCGGCAGTGGATGCGCCTTCCCCTCCTTCCCCTTTCTACCCGAATCCAAGAGAAGAGGGGGGGACTTACCGTTTCTGGTCAGGAGGGAATCTCCCGACCATGCCAGCTGCGGCGGCGCTCCTCCCAGTCTTCCTCCGGCGCCCCCTCTTCGTCGCCTTCGTCCTCCTCGTCTTCCTCCGCCACACCCGACGGTGCAGCCGCCTCGCCCATCGACGCGAGGGCCAGCTCCCCCTGATTACCACGCCTGGTGCTAGCCGAGTCTGCACATCTCGAGCTAGGAGTGGTGCCGGAACAAAGGAAAAGGCGCTCTCGGGCATATCTTCGAAGAAGTCACGCCAATCTGCCCACGTCTTGAGTTGTGGCGCTCGGTTCTCCACGCGCCCTTCTAAGCCCACAAGATGATCTAAGTGCTTAAGCGGACTCTTGGAGAAGATCCAGGACAAGCTTGTAATTTCATTGCTTAGACAAAACTTAAAGTGTAGGTCAGTCTAGCATGTTAGTAGAAGCATAGATCCGTATGGAGGCCTACCCAAGCTCGCCGCCGTAAGCCCGCTATAGAGGAAGGCTAGCACCGTCGGCCCTAACTTCTCCCCTTCCCAAATAGCGCACACTGCACTGAGTTGATCCTCCTCCAGAACGCTGTCGATTGAAGGGAAGAGGAGCGCGCCCGCAACGCAGATGGCGAACCCCCGCATCACCAACTCGAGCCTCTCATCATCTCTTGCTTCTGATATCTCCCTCATTGTCCAAGCTGCCAGCTTTTGGAGGTTTATCCCTTGCAGAGATCGGATGCCTTATGCCTCCCTTGGATCCATGAAGCTCTCAAGCAACACCTTGCTTGTGTAGTACCGTGTCATGATTGCCATCCTGTCCTCTTCACCTTGCTTCATTATCTTCAAGCCTAATAAGAGTTCAACCTCTTCCAAAAGAACAGTGGCTTCGAAGGTTTGGAAGAGGAATGTGTTTGTCTTGGGATGCTATAGCTTGATCAAGGCTCCGAGAGCCGCCCAGTCAAGGTGAACCTCGTGATATCTTTTAGCATGGACAACAAGGTTGCTCATTCCCCACCACCTAAGGATGACACTCATGTCTTGGCTAATGGCGGAAGTTAGCTGGTGAAGCCAAGGCAGGCGCATGAAACGCCGGTTGCCCGGGAAGAGCGAGTAATCCTGCGTGAGGTGAGTGTGGATCAGAACGATCACAAAGAAGTGCGGGAGAGGTAATAAAAGGGAAGAACACAAAACAAACGTTAGTAGCATGTCAAAAGCAAAGCAAATCAAAGTCGAAGTCTTACAAAACTCACCATCTTTGCTTGAACCAACCTACAAATGTGGCCTTCCACTTGATTCAACCTCCTAAAGCCTCCCACTCTTGAAGAAGACCCACCTTGCTCCATCTCCAAGAATTTACTTCTTCCTCCTCCTTTCACAACAACCAAACCTCTTCCCCTTCTCCCTTTCTCTCCTTAATCCCAAAAGGCTTTTTCAAAGAAAGGAAGGGAAGTGGGAGCATGGGTCGGACAGAGAATCCCGGAGATATGTTATCTCCTGCACCCCCATGTTCCCATTAAAGGAGAAGAAAACAAAATTGTTAAATCTGAAGAGAAAGGTGTAATCGCGTCTAGACAGGCGGACGTAATTTGAAAACTTAAAAACGTCCGGCTCACAGGACGTCCTTAAAAAAAATATATATCTGCCTTACTAGACGCGTAAAAAAAAATGCGGCGTCTCAACTGGACGCTGATTTAAGGAAATGCAAAAAGTGCCCCGCTATAATTCTAAGTCGGAGATACCATCCTATGCTGCAATCGGTAAGAAGGACTCCTGAGCCCTCACTATCTCTAGAGTGAGAAAATCAAGAAGAAGTCCCTATTACCCATAATGACCCCTTTTTGCGCCACAAAAGCTGCTTCATCGAACTTTCTGTTATCCCTTTTCAGATGAAGTTCAGTCCTTGTGGAGGGTTATTCTATTCTCGCCATAACTGAAGAACGAATATGTCCGGCCTCGGAAGTTCAAGTTCTTCAGAGTGTTGCTTTGGGCTCCGCCACATAATACCACAGAGGCTCACTATTTCATTAGAAAGAATTTGACAAGTGTCACACTCTTGAGCCCTCTTTGTAGAAGCCAGAAGCATCAGGATTGGCGATGATAGCAAAGGTTTGCACTTTGCGGAAGATTGATTTGCGACCGCCCATAAATTGAGCCTTGGGGACCTGTTGGTGTTCAAGAGCGTAGGCGGCCTGATTTTTCACCTAGTTACCTTCCTGCAAAATACATGCCACACTATAGGAGGGAATCCTCGACGATAAAAAGGCATAAAAAAAAACCTTGTAAATGGCGTCCAGTACTCTGGACGCGTTATGGGATTGACGTCTGCCACACCAACTCCCTTCTCATTTGATATTTACTTTTGTCAATACTAATCAATCTTTGAGAGCAGGATCCGGACGTCTGTTTTTGCTAAACAAGGCACAAATATCCTCGACAGCCCCCCAACTGGTATTGTATATATTGCATTTTACTATATGGTATACACTGCTAGAGCACATCAAGGACGGAGGCTCTGATGAAACTGGAATTTGAGTTCCCCTCCTCCGCCAAAAACAATGATGATTCCAGAGGATTCCTACGCCTTAAGGATAGGCCGTTACGCTGCGGAAGGACGACGGTTCCACCCGGTATCCTGACTTCCGCCACGTAACAATATTATCCTTGATTTATTTTATATTTTTCCTTGTTTTATGTTTTTCTTTAGCCCAACATGCATCATGTAGGACTTTGAGCATAACGCTGGAAAATTACTCCCATTGTTAATTGAAGAGAGCCGTTGGTTCCTCCATTCCAGCTAACATGAAATATTCCACCAACAAGCCTAGTACTCGGCACGTCGTGTCGTTACCCAAAGATCGTTACTGGGAAATCTTGCTGCTTCAGGATTTCTTTAACTTAGCTACTCTCCCACAAAAGAGATCCACCCACGGCAGTGGCAGACGCCCCCAAAGGTGAAACCTAACGGATTACGTCCTTAGGTACTTCCCCGATGATGGAAGTTCATCTTTCTCCCTTTTCGTGCCCACGTGCACACCCCTTTCCCCTTTTCCTCCAAAGTAGCAAGTTTTTCTTTTAATCATCCATGAGTAACTTCACGATGATTTGACGAACAACCATGCCATGTGTTGTCGAGGCGTGTCTCATTACACATTGGCGTCTACTTTTCAGTCATTCCACTGCACCACACTCAATTCACATCACTCTGTTTCCTTCATTTTCGTATCATTCCGTTTCACTTCCCTGCAAAGCAGACGCCAAGGCGAGGCATATGTAGACACACCAATTTGGCTTCACACTGAGCAAATTTCATGTTGCACCGTGATGCCTCAAAGTGGCTATCCTTAGTTAACCTCGAAGTGATTTTACCACTCTTCTAAGTGTTTTTATATATATATAAGGGTGTGTTGGATCTCTTAGAATCGCGTCCCAATCAGCCGACGCCTTTTGCCAGAATAATATACACGTGTGGGCGCATATCATGCTCGCAAAATGACTCTTGAAGTACGACCACATGACTCACCGCGATTAAGAAGTCAAAATTCTCTACTGCGCCCTGTCAGCAGCATTAAATGAACGCCACGTCAAAATCATGATGTCTGGTAAGAATTACATCCGTGTCAGACGCCGCGTTTTGAAAAATGTCAAATCGACTTCGGAATCCGTCGAAGATTTGATTTTATTAATAAACTACGGCGGTCAACAAGGACGCGATTTAGAACCTAGCTTACAGCTACGTACATCATGAAAAATGTCAAATCTTGCGAAAATCAAGGATCTTCTGAATCGCGACTTGTCAGGCGAACGCCTTTTCAGTGTTATAAACGTCCGCTGCATTGGACGTGATTTCGTCTATAAATATAGACCCGGGAGAACCTCATTTGGCATCCATCTCTAAGCCCGGCGAAGCCCTACCGAATTCCTCTCTCGACCTCTAAGCATCCGTGTTCCATCCATCCGAGGCGAGAATCCGACGAACCGAGGGAGCGTGATTCGGAGCCGAACCGTCATCCCCGCGTCTTCCTCTCCACGTGGCGGAAGCATTGGAGCGTGGCGGGAGGATCTCCATCAACTCTTTCACTCCCCCGTCTTTCGTCATCGCCGGGCTGCACCGCCAATTCTCTCCTCACACACCCTTTCATTCTCATTTTTTTGTTCTTGTTAAACATGCATCACACCCTCCTACATACACACACGTGCACATAGCATTCTCCCCATCCACCCATTTCTTAGGGGTTTAACACCACCTCCACGAGGTGTGTTATTCTCCAATTGCATGTTTTCTTTGTTTCTGCACATTTACATTTTACCACACTTCATAGCCTAATCTTTTTTCATCAATTTCCTGTTGTCTTCCATTTTGCAAGGTAACCGACATTGGATCTTCCTCGTCGGCCGGCCGGCGTCGAAAGGAAGCAAAACCCATCACGAACCTCCCGTGTTTCCCTGGGTGAAAGGTAAGTACGTCCGTCTCTCCCTTTGCCCGTTTCATTTGGCGCCCACGCGCGTCTGGCGATCACACAACCATCGTGCACACACGCACAACTTCACTTACTTTTCTCTCTCCCACTACACCCCATCATCCTCCTTTTAATTTCAAAGAGAAAAACCCAAAAACCACGTCCTGATTCCCAAATTCTGTCACGAGTGGAAGCGTCGTTTTTTCGAGGGGTGAAAAACCGTATCTACACTACTTAGTGGACTCAGGATATGGAAACACTGCTCAATTTATGGCTCCATATCGTGGGGAAAGATACCATATCCAAGAATATCAAGGACGTGGCAATGCACGATATAAGAACTTGAGAGACAAGCTCAACCATCGTCACGCCCAACTTCGCAATTGTGTGGAACGTGCATTTGGGGTGTTGAAGAATAAATTTCAAACATTGAGAGAGGGGAACTGTTATCCATTTCGGACACAAGTGTTGATTGTTATTGCATGTTGTGTTGTGCACAATTTTGTCCGATGTCAACAAGGCGAGGACTTTTATTTTAACTTAACTCGTGAAGGAGGTAGGGAGGATGAAGATCATGAACCTGAGGAAGATCTAAATCTTTCTGTTAGCCCATCTGACATGACGGCAGGAGGAGCTCTTCAAGATGCAGTTGCCACACAACTGTGGATGTCAAACTGAGATGTAATTTGACCTATTATCTTCATATTCTGTTTCTATTAGCATGGTTAGAACTTTATTAACCAACTAGTGACTTGTTTCGTGTGTTCTTGTTTCTATTGTAATCAAATTTTATTGCACAGTTAATGAGTGTTTCAACTACATGTAGGTGCAATTTGGGACCTGGAAAAGGACTTTCTCCTCATATATTTAATTGGACAACAAAAAAAAATTAAAAACGTCATAGGAGACTATTTGAATGAGGAAAGATGGAAGAACGTCCAAAACATTTTCAACAAGGACTTTTGTGTGGCTTGGTCCGTATCACATTTCCTACATCGTTTTACATTCTATCGGTCATTTTATTTGATCGCTCGTGATCTCATCAATGTGGTCAATTTTCACTGGGATGACGAGATTAAACAAATACGAGGTTCATAATTAGCTTGGTAGCAATATCTTGAGGTTTTTATAAATTATTACCTATGACGATTATGCATACATATTATTGACCAAATTATTTAATTACTATTTTATTCTTCCATTGCAGTTCAACCCATTGGCTACAGGGTTCAAAGGAAGGACATTGCCATTACACAATGACCTTGTCAAGTTGTTCAGTGGTTGGGGATCATAAAGACCTTGTGAATTGAACGGTTTTGGGTAATGATGAGTGGGCATCCTTGTCCAATTCAATGGTTGGATGGTCAAATTGGCAACCACATTGAAAATGCAGATATATTTTGTGTAGCCGATCTATGCCAAAAAATTAATACTATAAATTATTATACATGTGATATGACATATATACTTACAAAGACAATGATGAGTGGACATCCTTATCCAATTCAATGTTGGGATGGTCAAATTGGCAACCCCATTGAAAATGCAGATATATTTTGTGTAGCCGATCTGAGCCAAAAAATTATTATTATAAATTATTATACATGTGATATGACATATTTACTTACAAAGGCAATGATGAGTGGGCATCCTTATCCAATTCAATGTTGGGATGGTCAAATTGGCAACCCCATTAAAAATGCGGATATATTTTGTGTAGCCGATCTGAGCTAAAAAATTAATACTATAAATTATTATACATGTCATATGACATATATCCTTACAAAGGTAATGATGAGTGGGCATCCTTATCCAATTCAATGTTGGGATGGTCAAATTGGCAACCCCATTGAAAACACAGATATATTTTGTGTAGTCGATCTGAGCCAAAAAATTAATACTATAAATTATTATACATGTGATATGACATATATACTTACAAAGACAATGATGAGTGAGCATCCTTATCCAATTCAATGTTGGGATGATCAAATTGGCAACCCCATTGAAAATACAGATATATTTTGTGTAGCTGATCTGAGCCCAAAATTTTTTATCATATCATATCATACAAATGTTATCTAACATTACTACATGCTGAGAACATTCAAGGTACGCTCATATTTCATAAACATTTCTGTTCAAAATTTTCATAAATTATACTGCATGTCATGTGACTAACATTACATTCATTTTCATGTAGATTTTATAATGCACGGCAAATGAAGAAGGCTATTAAAATAGTTCCATGTATAAATTTGAAGGCTGCATTGAGCCTTCCATGTTATGTTGTTAATTATTGTTCAGTAAAATTTGTTACATTTAAAATTGACCATGGGATCGGATCTATGCTATGTCTTTTTTTTTGCAAAGTTATGTTGTTACATACAGAAACAACTTGTGTTGTTAATAAATGTAGAATGGATTTTGTTCCTACATACATGAACATGTAGAAATAATAAATGTTGAATGTCTTCCATGTTTTATCTTTTTTTTTTTTGAAAGTTTTGTTGCTATAGACATACAGGGACATGTACAAATAATGAAAATATAAGAGAAATATGGGAGGTGCTGTTCGTTATTTTTTAAATTAATTAATCTTAAAAATAAATAGAGGTATGATTAAGACATACAATTTGTTATTAAATAAAATATCATTTTGTATTAATTTGTTGATATTAATCTTTGTATTGATTTTTCTATTAACATTATTAATTTTTCTATCGATGTAAGAGAAATAAAGAATTATAAAAAAATAATATAAAGTACTACCGCACCTTTTTAGTATTATTGTATTTTTAAACGATTATACGATTTTTAAATTGATGGTAATATGCTGATCCCATTTATGAAATAGTTTCTATGATTAAACTATTTCAAGAAAAGGTACATAGTTTAAATGAATAAAGTGTTGGTTGAGAGGTAGTTGTGGTATTCTCATCAAAGTGGAAAAAGTTAATCCTCAATGCCAACCAAAGTACTCAACAAATATGTAGGTTAACTCCATTTATTCAAGTGAGTTAACTCACTTGTTACCAAAACAAAATGTGAGTTAGTCATGTGTAACTTTGATCATGAATTAGAGTTATCCTAACTCCAATTCATTACCAAAGTAGCGCTATTTTTGTATTCACTATATACATCTTAACGATCTAAGTTCAAATATTTATATTTATATATATTTTAAAAAAATAATTATAAAATAATAACCTAAATTCAAATCGACGGCAAAGGGACGAAGTCCACGGCGTAATCGCCCCAATTCCACGCATCGGAGCTGCCGGGGACCTCCGTCTGCACCCGATCGGCCGTCTAATCGCCTCTATTTCATGCGTCGGAGCTGCCGGGACTTCCGTCGGCACCCCATCGGCCGAGATGCCTTTTCCCGTCCGGGGTTTTGAGCTGTTCCATCTTCTTATAGCCGCCTAATAAAGCTGCTCTCCCTGAAAATTGGGCAGTTACTTGATAAGTACTATAAAATACAGCTGTCAAAATTATAAATATTAAATGACAGCTGTCCATCACTAAAGACAGCTGTCAGGATAACTTTTTCACATACTATATATTTATAATTTAATCAATGCAATAAATGAGCTTACTTTTTGGTTTCTCTCCTCTCACCTTTTCATCTCAAACATTGACAAAACCCTCCCCTCTCTTTCTCTAGGGAAGAACCAGTGCCCTTCTGGTTCTCTCTTGCCCTCTGCCTCCCTGCTTTCCTCCACTTGGGCATTCAAACGATTTGGATTTTCTTGCACGGCACTGGACGTTGTTCTCCTTCCAAGGTTGTTTGTTGTTTTGCTCCTGGAAGACCTTGCTTATTTTTCAAGGTTTGCATGACTTAATCTGTGGTGAAGGGTCCAGTTTCTACTCACTCTGCTCATCCTTCTCTGTCATCTTCTTGTTAGGTCGACCCAGAAGGGTGCTGTGGATGTTTGCTAGGGTTGAACTAGGGAAGTTGGTTTTTCAACCATTGGATTCTAGGTTTTACTTCTTTGGCGGTGCTATTTCTAGGAATGCCCATGGAACATCGTGGAAATGCAGTTTGTAACGTACATATGGTTGGTTGCCTGGATTAGATACGGAAGCCTCTGGAACTTACATTGCATTTGGTGGTTTTAGCGATCACTGGTGCTTGTGGTTCCTGCCTTGGGACTATTCGGTTGTCATTCTGAGGTGGCCATCAATTTGCTATGACTTATTAGGGACGAGATGATAGCGTGAAGCATGAGCAATGATATTTAGTGTCTGAACAGTGCTAAATTGTATTGGAATTCCCATGCGGATTGATGGAATTTGAGCGAGGAATTGACTGAGATAAGGATCTCAGTACGAATGGAGAAACCCTTGCTCATGTTTTTCAAGCTCTGACTCAAAACTGCTATGATCAGTAGTTGAACTGTTCTGTAAGCTAATTCTTTGAACCATTAAATGGATTTTGGTGGGCTGCTACTGATGCAAAATTGTATTCATCAAGTCCATGGGTAAATGAAAGTTTGAAACAAGAGTAGGATGTGACACAGTTAGTTTCTGAATTCTCTGTGATGAAAAGGTTTACAACATCCTACCAAGAGGGATGGAGCATGGAAAATAAACGTCTGGAATCTGGATTATATATTGCTACTTACAGTGTCTGGTCTGTTGCATATGGATGTTTTCCTCGAGGAAAGCTTGACAGACTAGGTGATTGTAAAGCTTCATTGCATAGACTGAACGAGACTTTTGCATAGAAAATGTTCTTGGGAAGAAATTCCATGTTGAGAAGGAAGATATGCTTGCTACATATTTAACAATTTTCTAGTCTGCAGTAGCCTTTTTCACAAGGAGGTTCCTGGGATGTTGAAATTTCTCGAATGGGATCTATTTAATAATTTGTTTACTCAGACTAGTTTGAAGTGTAATATGAGAGGCCCTTTTCGTAGAGTGGTTAGTTTCTTTTTTCTGGTCTGAGTTTCTAAACCACTAAGATCTGCTCTTGGATGTCCGCCAGTTTCCTGTAGGTGTGCTCTAAATTACTCCTAAGTTTGTGATATGGATTTTCATGTCTCTTTTTGCCATGAAACTTTGGTGATGGTTTGTTTTCCATCTGCTCTGGAGGTTTGTTGGTGTTTGTTACTTTTCTTCACTTTTCTGTGCCTGACCTGCTATGTAGGCAGCGAGGTTGAAACGTTTATTTGAACAAATATACAAATTGATGTATTTTGTAGTATTCTACTAATATGGTCTGGTCTTAATTCTAAGAGAAACTATGGGGAGATTGATACCTTAATAATTTGGACAATTCTATTTGGAACAGGGTCAGCTTGGGATCTTGGATTAATGAAATTATGTACTACAATAGTACAATTGCAACTCCAGGATCTTTTCACAGTTGTTTCAATGTGAAACACATGAGATTGATACCCTATGCTGATATGGAGGACAATTTTTAGGCTTAATTATGTCAGTCCAAATTTCTCCAAAATAGAAACTAGGAATACCAAATCCATGTTGTCGAGTACTGTTTATTGGATTTAACCATGGTGTGATGATGGATGACCTAACCTCCCTGTAAGAGAGAACACTTGGACTTGAATCAAGGCATCCCTAGGACATGCTATTTTGTTGGGATGTATTGGAAGTAGAAGTGTTTCTTGTGCTTGTGATTGAGTTGTGTGATGGTTTCTTCTTGCTTCTGTTGGAGCAGAGTGAGTGAGATTAGGCTGTTCTTGCACATGTTCCATTCTGAGATACATGTGTGCAACAGGGCTCTGTTTCTGATGTTTGACTGCATGCTGACATATCATTCTAAAACCTAGTAACAAGAATATGTGATTCGGAAATGCTTCTGATTCTTCACACTATCCTGTCCTGTGTCATTGTGCTTGACTTTTTGATCCATTTCTTAGGTGACATCATTAAACTTAAATACAGGAACACTAATGCTTTCTACCTATGTCCTAATTAAATGTAAAAGTTCCCATATGTTTAGTACATTTCTTGATAAACTTGACAAAATGATCATCAGTGGGGAGAAAACAAGAAATTAAGAGTCCTTTTTCTCAATGTTCACATCCTGTTCATGATAAAGAAACCATGGAGTACCAGAGTCTTATCTAAAGTATTGGGTTTACTTTCATAATGGCTGATTTCTGATAAAGAAGTCATGAATATAGTTCTTTTTTTATGTTGTCTGCCTTTCTTTTTGTTTTTTTCAATGCATGCATCAAGCTTAAATAAATGGCTAATTTCTGATAAGTTTTTTCAACTGACTGGAAATTTGTTTCCTTTGTTTGCAGCACCTAAAATGAGTTTGCCAGAAATTATAGACTTATGCAGTGATGATGAAGGTGAACGGATAGGTGTAAACTATGCTAAATCCAATCTGTCCTCGAGTACATTTAGAGATAAAGGCAGTTGTAGGATTGTAAATGTCAAGCAAAGTGACGTACAACTTATAAAACCAGAACCAGTGGAGAACAACAGTCCAACTGCTGCAAATTTTGTTCCATTTGGCTTGATGACAGATAATAGTGGGAATTTACTAAGTACATTATGCCCTTCTCCTGCCTCGGCTGAATGCTTTGTACCACTATGTCGTCAATTCTGGAAAGCTGGGGATTATGAAATTGGAAGAAAGTGTAACCCTGCTTATCAAGGTCTTCACCATGCTTTTGTGATGTTGACCCATGTTTTATTGGTATTCTTTTTAAACTGCATAATTTATTTAACTCTGGAAGTTTATGTTCCATGTTTTGCTGATGTTCCTTTCTAATCTTTTTTGTTGATAGATGGCAAAAATCGTCTACGTGTTCATCCTAAATTTCTTC
Organism: Colocasia esculenta; assembly: GCA_014218235.1. Classification (NCBI taxonomy): domain Eukaryota; kingdom Viridiplantae; phylum Streptophyta; class Magnoliopsida; order Alismatales; family Araceae; genus Colocasia; species Colocasia esculenta. The sequence continues at coordinate 13,110,859 of CM024761.1, forward strand.
ATTCAAATGCTACTTCCCACAAGTGGGCTTTTGGTGGTAGGACTGAGGAAGTACATATATCTAACGCATTCTGCACTTATTGTCTTTACCACCAATGTATGTTGACTGGTGATGGATTATTTTGCGTTTCTTCTTTCTGCAGCAATTGCTGAATTGCTGGACAATGCAGTTGATGAGGTATCCACTTGAAATGCCATGCTGTAAGTGCTCCTAGATATTGGGGGTGTGACCATTAACAGTCATGTCTGATCGACAAAATTTTCCTGTTCTTTGTGATGTTTAGATACAAAATGGTGCCACCTTTGTTATTGTAGACAAAATACAAGATTTACGGAATAGATCTCCGGCTTTGCTGATTCGAGGTACGGTCAAACAAATTTCTATCGATTGCAAAAGATGTGAGCCATGTTAATTTAGTTGCTTTAATCCTCAAACTGTGAACTTTCAATTGAAGTTTTCTTTTGGACTTTTTTGTTTTCTACAAGATAATGGAGGCGGGATGAGTCCTGAGGCCCTGAGGCACTGCATGAGCTTTGGATTTTCTAATAAGCAGTCAGATGACTCCATTGGGCAGTGTATATACCTACTCTTTGGTGATTCCTCTGTTTATTTTATTTCCATCTTCATAAAATCCTATTGAAAGTTGAGTTATACCCAGATGGCAATGGTTTCAAGACCAGCACTATGCGACTTGGAGCAGATGTGATTGTTTTTAGCCGCTGCACACATGGAAGGTTAGAATGGATGTCAATTTGTACACATTGCCATTGTTGACTTTCACAGCTTTTGGTTTCAGAATTAGGTGATGTATGTGGAAAAGATGAATACACAAGAACAGTTACCTTATATTATGTGTTGGTAGATGTGTCTATTCAGAGTGGCTGGCATAATCAAACTATAGAATCCATGCAAGAAGCTATATAATTTGTAAGCAGATATCAGTGATCTTTCTAAGACAGCAGAATATACTGCGGTACTAAGAAAGTGTTCTTTATCAGAATGCTGGAGAATTGTTCAGGTCATGTAGGACTGACATCGTTTTGAAGTGTATGCTCAATGTGTCTTGCAATGATGTCTTGGCAACTGTTTAATGTACAAGTCTAATAGGTTGTCATGTCATGTTCTCTAGTAAGAAAACACTTCTCTCAATAAATTTGTGTGTAATGCTTCTTTTCATAATTCAAACAACATGAATCTTTCATACTTCCTAGTTCACTGCTTGACCACCGAGTTAATCCAGTAACCCATGCTCCAGTTACTTTCATCACATCCAGGTTGGGTTAAAGTTTCCAGTAACTTTTCAATGCCGCTGATGATTGCTTCACCATTTTTTCTCATAATAAATATCCACGCAAAATTTCCCCCTTTCACTCATGAAGGCATTGAAACTGCCTGTTAAAATGCTGAAGGCATATCTGGAAGGTCGGAACAACTTTTCTTTGTTTTCATCACCATTTTCACATGCTAGTTTGAAGACACTTGCGTGTTTTCTTAGATGATCAGGAGTGATTATCAACTGGGGTTGGTTAAAGTTTATCACCTAGAGACATTATCACTAAAAGAGCTTTCTTCTAGTCTATATTCAGAGTTCCCTCTTCTTTAAAGGAACAAAAGATACCTGTCCATGTGTGTTATGCCACAGAAATGTCTCTTGTGCCATTTGCTTTCTCTTGCTTTTAATATTCTCGTGATATTTAGTCACTGCACTTTGACCTGTTTTGCACCATCTTCAAATTTGAGGTGGAAATGTATAGGTCTTTCTACCTTAGGTTCATAATCTTCATTCATTAATGTACCCATAGTTGTAAAAGAATTTTATGATTAAGCTCTTCTTCCTATATTTTTAGTAGTTAATGCAACTGACATAAAGGAGATGTGATGACCATCAGATGCAATTAAAGTAATTGGAAGCATTTTATGCTACCTTCCAAAAAATTAAATTAATAAGGGGCACATGTCTCATTTTTTTTGAAAGTGGGCAGTACCACTGGTATATAAATGAGAATGAATGTAAAAGTAAAGTGGGAAGTACAAGTAAGGTCAGCTGTAACCCAAAAGATAATTCCCCAACAGTCTATACATGAGAAGGCCACACAAAGACCGTGTGGAACAACCTAACTCCCTAGAAAACCAAAAAGAGAAGTAAAGGAATCCACATTACATAGAATGGCAGCCTATTCCTTCACTTTAATAGAGATAGAAGAGATGACAGAGTCCTCAGTGTGAGACCCTAAAGATCTGATTGTCATGCTCCCCCCACAACATCCAGAGGGTGGCATGAAGGATGAGCCACCACACCTTCCTGTCACTCATGAGGGGCCAATGTCTATCGCAATGCATAAAAAGCTGTTGAATATCATTATGTTGCCTAGCGCCACACTGGCTCGTCCTAGCAACCTCTTCCCACACACCCTCGCGAGTTGGAGGAGCAGCCAACAAATAGGTGGTCGAAGGTCATCATCCTTACCACAAAGCACATAGGTCAGCAGAATATCTAGAAGAAAGTGGCACAACCTGTCCCGAGTCGGTAGTCTCCCATGTGAAATCCTCCATGTCAAGAGCTTTAGCTTCAAAGGGCTCTTCGGCCTCCAAACATGATCATGAAGGCTATTGCAAACACCTCTAGTAGAGATGATGTGGTACACTAATTTGACTGAAAAGGATCCTTCCTTCTTCCACCTCTAAACCCACCCATCCTCTTTGTCAACGATTGAAGGGTAGGAGGAAAAAAAGAAGGTCCTGAAGCTATACCATCTCCTCCTGCTTGAGATCCCTCTTGAAGTTCGGTGCTCAAGCACCATTTGGCAAGGGGGAGTCAAGTACCTGAGCGACTGATCCCAAGGGCTCTGTTAACATCACAAAAAGGGCATGGAACATCGCCTCCAAAGAGAAGTCTCTACACCATTTGGCCTTCCAGAAAAGCCTCATGTCACCCTTTCCTAGACGGACCCGGACTCTTGAGAAGATAACATCACTCTTGAGAAGATAACATCCTTGTACGAAAGGATATCCCGCCACAGAGAAGAAGTCGTGCAACTAGGAGTAGTAGCTGAGTCCCAAAATCTCCTTCTTCCGAAGTATTCGAGCCTGATTAGTTGGGGACCACAACCCCACCTCCCCACTCCTTAACCTCCACAACCACTTGCATAAGAGAGCTAAGTTGAAATCCCTATGTTCTTGAGACCCAGACCTCCCTCTTCCTTGCTAGTGACTAGTCTTTCCCATGCTATATCATGCCAACTCCTACATCTCCCACTACCACCACCGTCTTCAATAGCCTGAACATGGAGGGAAAATATGTTGAGAGCCTATCCAACACCGATGAACACAAGTCAACCTCCAAATGACAATGCCCTAGCCTTCCACTCTACCAATTTGGACTCGAACCTCTGGATGATGGGATGCCAATTTGTGCATCAGCGAGAGCTTAGGGTAATAGGGAGCCTTAAGTTCGAAATTAGGAACTTACGAATCTTACAACCCAACATGCAAGTTGCCCCAAGCAATGACCTATCCTCCATGTTCACCCTATAAGAAGGCTCTTGTTGAAATTGACTTTAAGGCTTGTCACCTCCTCCAATAGTTCCAACAGTAACCTAGCCATGGGAGGTAGCTGTTCACCTCAGTAAAGAACAAAATGGTGTCATCAACATACTGTAAATGAGAAATAAACAAATCTCCTCTATCCATTTGAAAGCCTCTGATCTAACCTGCATCTACAACACTTAGCCACACTTTGCTCAGTACGCTAGCAACAACAAATAGAAGGGGGGACATAGGATCCCCTTGGCGAAGATCTCGACTGCTGTGGAAATTAGAAGATGGCCTCCCATTGACCAAAACAACAAAGGAGGCCAAAGATATGCGTGCGTTAATCCAACCAATCTAGCTCTTCCAAATCACATCCTGTCTAGCACATTAAAGGGACATTGCTAGCTCACCTTGTCATAGGCCTTCTCAAAGTCCAGCTTCAGAACCACCCTTTTCCTCTTTTGTTGCTTCAAAGCAAACATATATTCATGAGCCACCAAGAAGTTATCAAGGATATGTCCCCTTTAATAAATGCTCCCTGAGAATGATCAACCGACCTGTCTATAACAATAACCAACCTCTTTGTAAGAATCTTAGTAATGATCTTTTAAGTACCATTCAACAAACTGATAGACCTAAAATCTTAAAACTCTTGAGCACCGTTCCTTTAGGGATGAGCACTAGGAAGATTTTATTAATGCCCCTCCCCCTACTGCGCCCTCCCCTCCTAAAACTCCCCTAGCGCTACCAACAAATCACGTTTAGTGACATGCCAACACTAATGAAAGAACGCCAGAGGGAAGCCATCCGGACCTGGAGACTTATCTCTTGTAAGGGAGAAGACAACCTGATGAACCTCTTCCTCAGAGAAAGGTTGGGAGATAGCACCCCTCTCCTCAGGGGAGAGCCTAGTAAGAAGATTAGGTGCGATCCTCGAATTGGAAAACTCATCCTCCATGAACAACATGGAATAGAACTCTCTCGCCTGACCCCTAATCTCTTCATCCGCAGAGATGGTGAGCTCTCCCACCTTAATTTAAGAGATGGAGTTAACCCTCCTCCTCTCGGAAGCTATACATTGAAAATAGGCTGTATTCTTGTCTCCCTCTTTAATCCATATGTCTCTGGAGCTCTGCCTCCACTAGATCTCCTCTCAGTCAAGAACTTCTTGAAACTACTCCTTCAAGGAATCCCCAAGTGACCTATCCTCATCATCCATCAGACCTACCTCCTCTAAGCAGTCAACCCCTCTATATGCTGAAAATTCAGTTCTTTACTGCAATTCAGTTCTTTACTGCCCTCTTCAGAAGGGTTTTATCTGTTCCCCAAACCTTAAGAACCTACGTTGTATGCTTCAGTCTTTTCACAAAAGTAGCCATAACAGAAGGAACATAAGTTTGAGCATTCCAAGCACTTGTAACCTAGAGCATGAGGCATTTGCTCTTAGATTGGACCACCTGCACAAGAGGATGGTGATCCTTCCAATTGGCCAATACCAGAAACCTATCCAACCTAAACTATGAGGCATTTGCTCTCAGATTGGACCAAGTGAAACAGCTGTGCGCCATGTTAATGTCCACCAAAGCAACCTCGTGGATGAAGTTCGAGAAGTCCTCCATGTTACTAGCTTAACTAGTATTCCCTGTTCTCTCCCCCCGGGCAACCACAACATTGAAATCTCCACTAACACACCAAGGCCGTCTGGAGGAAAGGTTATGATGAAACAAGTCGTCCCAGAGAATCTGCTTGTCCTCACTGGGCTGAGGGCCGTACACCCCACTGAAGTCCTAGGAGAAACCATCTCTGACACTCCTGAAGTGCAAAGACATAGCCCACCTACTCACCACCCTGTTTGGTGCCAGCTCCTCTTCCTCAGGTCCTCAGAAGGATTCCATAGGATGAGAATGCCTCCAGACCTTCCGACTATTGGGGAGGTGACTGCCAAGGGAAGGCGGCTCCTCCGATCTCCCTCAATAGTGCATCACCATCTCCCTCCCACTTTGTCTCTTAAATACAGAGAATGTCCACTTTACATCTCCTAATCAACTCCCTTACTGCCTTTGTCTTCTCCAATATGCCCAACCCCCTCACATTCTACAAGACAATTCTCATCGAGCACTAGGGATGTCCTCCTCCCCTCCCTTCTCACCGATCCTACTCTCCCTTGACATAGCCTTCTCCCAGGCCCGAATACTAGCACTCTGTCTAATTTTCGAGAAGATCCCCCCTCAAGTCCTTTTCAGTCGTTGATCAGGAGATTACGAAAGACACATTAAGAGAGAACATCCGGACGCCAAGATAGTTTCTCTCTCAAAAAGGGACACATTCATTTTTGAACTCACGTATCCCCAAATCTATATTTTCAAAAGAGAGAGGTTCGTCTGGTTAGTAAACAAAGTCTCCATCTCCTTCAAAAGACTCTTAACATCCTATGTTCCCCATTTGCTTCCCCCTCTAGGCACCTCCTACTGCTGCTGGTGAATGCCCCCCTCACCGCCATTCTCCCGTTCCAACTGGCGCAGCAAACCCCCAGATGGTCTTGACAATGAGCTTCACTGTCTAGATTTTCCCTTGCTCATGGATTGGCACTAGCAACACTGGAAGTTGTCCCTGCTTATACTGCAACAATTGTAGAGTGCTCTAGCAGCGCCATGACCCCTCTAGGAGCACTCCTCCTTGGTGCGGAGAGAGGTTTTCCGGCGGGCATTGTCGCTGCCCATTGCGGAAGGATCAGGCAGCGAGGGAGGCACATACATCTGAGAAGCTTTCCAAATCATTTCAGATCTCACCACAACCTCCATTTGCAGTTTCGACAGGTCGCCGAATGTCGGGCCACCCCTCCCAACTGACAAGTTCGCCTGCTAGGGGCTGGGAGCCATCGGTCCCCAACAGGCGTTGTTCAGTCAAACGAGGAAGAAGGTCCTTATTGGTCCTCACGGGCTCAGGGATGAGAGAATCAGATATGAGTAAGTTATAGGTCTCTCTCCCCCTTTCACTCGAGGATTACCTCCATGGTTCAGCTAAACCGACCTGCGCTTCCTTGACCGACACTTAGCTAACCAGTTGGGAAGTGAATCTGGCCCAAGGAGAGGGATTTATCCCTCTTGGAAGCTCCAAGTTTGAAATTTGAACTCTTGCTCGCAGAGGAGGCTGTACATCTTCAATCTTCGTTTGGCTCCCTTGAAGCCTTAGGCTGACCAGTGGCTAGGATTGGCCTTACAGGACCTCTTGTACCCACATCCAGATGGTGAAGACCTCCCCGTCGACGACAGCAGTGACAACGGCCGGGATGGCTGACACAGAGGGACCTTCACTACGATAGAGACCACAGTCTTAGATCCCATCGGAAAGAAAGCCATCTTCCCTTAGATCACGCCTCCGAAAGGACGAACCAAGAATGCAATGCCCTCAACCCTCATGCCCTCATCATAGAGGAGAAGGGGAGCCCTTTCCACCATGATGTGGACTTGCAGAAGACTAGGACTTGGGAAAGTCTCGATTCCTTTAAACCCACCTAAATACCCGAAGAAGGGCACCTTATGCCACTGCCACCAAGACACTTGCCTTCGCCAGCGTCGCCACCTTCAGCTCATCCTGACCAACCAATAGGAAGGAACGTTGGAAGACCTTCGATACATCCCAACAGCCCCATAAGAGAAACTCTACCCTTCTCGTAAGGACTTCCGCCTCCACTGAACCTTGGACCACCGAGACACGGAGGCTTAGGCAAAGCCTATCTTCTTTATTAGCAAAATTTTCTGTTGGGAACACCCCTGTGTCAGCACATAACTTGCTCCCCTGAAGTAGGTTACCCTCTCTTGCATATCCCCTAACCATCTCCATAAAGGTCCTGCTCTAGTGGTTCGATCTCTCTGCAGAGATGTGACCCTCCACCTACACCCCGAAGCGGGTTGTGATTCTCCCAATGTCAGAGGGAATTCTCTGACAAAGTCCGTCGCCCCCTAGCAAGACACGATTTTCCCCTGAGGGCCACGCCATCCCTAGAGATTCTCTCTCTACTACAAATGTCTCCAGTATACAAATTTTAAACAACGTTGGATCCACATCAATATAGGAGTGCATTGTGTTTGTTTAGATGTTCTAATTAATCTGTCTCTGCAGTTTCTTGACTAGTTGTTTCTATTTTTGAGTAGCCTGAATATATTGATATTGTACTCTTCATTCATAAACTTGCTTCTAGTTGAATAATCATTTTCTTCAAAATAGAAACTCTGTGTGTAACCACCTCAGAAATGCGATCTTCAACTCCCACTGAGAACCCAATTTCTGATGCCGCCACCCACGGATCCGAGGACTTAGAAGGGTTCAAAGATCAACCTAACATGATATGTAAATAAAATAAATAACTTCTACAATACTAGAAATGTACGTACAAATGAAAGTAAGTTTCAAACACAATAGTACAAGTAGAAAGGGAAAGATAGAACCCTTAAGAGGCATATCCCGAAGGTGAAGTACTAAGGAATGAAGGGGACACTCACACTGTTAAAGACGACGTCGGCTACTAAGTCCCCATCTTCTCCGCCAGCCGCACAACCTGCTGTTATTGTGAAGTCTCACCTGGGAAAGAAAGGGAGCCCAGTAGGGACTACCAATCACCCACTGGTTCTAATAAACAGAATATATATATATATAATTAAATGAAAAACAATAATAACAATCTATTCTACTAAAAGAAAGTGCGGAAGGAAATCAGTACTACACGACTATCGGTTGGGAAATGCTACACAGTTGGGAACCTCGTGCAAACAACTCACTGTGACTACCTCATGGCTGCAAACACAGACAAAGGTAGATCTATCGGGACAACAACACTAGCCATGAAAATCGATACCACTAGTCAACCAGTCAGGAGCACCACCAGCATCTTACCCTCGACCACACGTGCAGGCCTGCTGTCCTCCCGTTGGAGTGAGGTCGCGAAACTCAAAGAACCACAACAACTGTCGTAGTCTGATTGGACTACGGTCCCACGCCTAGCCCCTCTAGATGGTTCTGATACCACGTAGAGTGAGGCAGTAAGAAAGGACTAACTGGTCTGTGCCAGAAGAATAACCCCAAAACCACCATGACGTCCTGGACCAACCACTAGAGTTCTGCAAACGACTAACGTCGCTGTCCACACCGTTTTCCCCTCAGATCAGAGACTCAAACTCGAGCACACTCGTACTAGGAAACGGTAACACGCAACGGGACAAGCCCTCAAGTGCCAAGCATCGGACGAACCGACTAGTGTAGTATCGTACTAAGAACAACACAGGCGCCACAAGAAAAGAGAAACTCAAAACTCGGCAGAAGCACGGCTCCGAACAGAATGACCAGTTCTCTGTCTGAGAAGGTGACAGTCATCCTGTTGTGACCACAGAGAAGCGATGTATAAACTGTCGCTACCAGAAAGTGACACGTAGCCTGATGTGTTCCGGAGCAGGAGATGACGCCCACTCTGTCGCTATCAGAATGCGATAGTGTGATTGACGTGACCAGAAGAAGGAGAAAGCAACAGGTTAAGTGTCGCGACCAAGACCGTGACCACTAATGTGTCGCGACCTCAGTCTGAGGATTGGCTACCATGGTCGAGCCCTTAAAAACACCCCTAAAACACCAACACATCACAATTCCGGGGGAGGGAAGCATGGAGAACAGTAAACCAATGTGCTAGAAGCTTAAACCACTCCCATTCACACCCACGTATGGCAAGGAAAGCTAGCTACACTCATGCAAAGCTCACCATGCAAGATCATGGTCTCACACCCCAATCCACAAGTACGAAGCAAAAGAGAATGAAACGAAGTCTACAAAGCTTGGACAAGATTGGGAAGGGCCTATAGCATGCTAGAATTAGGCTAAAGGTCAAAGTCCCTACCTCAAGTAGGAGAGTCAATCCGTTGGGGTCTTCATGTCAGTGGCCACCTCCTCCTCACTCTAAGCTCCACGCTAACGCCGCCTACAAGTAGAGTAGGTCCACCTTTAAACTGGGACACCACCTTCTACAAAACTTGTTGAAATTTTGTAAAGAGGTCGACCCCCTAAGAACTTTGGCGTTGACTCCGTTTCCCAGAGCCAAAAAGACCTTTCTTCAGAGTTGACTCCTTCACATTCCTGAGGTCGACTCTGCTTCAGCTCAATCAACCATCTTCTTAAGGGGTCGACTCCCTTAGAAGTCTGGGGTTGACTCCATCTCCTAGAGAGGAAGGAACCATTCTTAGAGTCAACTCCATCTGATGCAAGGGGTCGACTCCCCAAGTCCAAAACCTGTCAAGTACCCTTTGAGAAGTTCATTTGCTTTGGAGATGTTCCTACTTGCTGCACACAACTCAAGAATTTTGTTAGCCAACAAAATGAGTGTTTTGTGATCATCAAACTTTTAAGGGATCCAACAGATTTCATTGACATGATCAGCTAATTGGATTTTTTTTCTCCCCCTCTAGTGATATATTTTCCTTCAATATATTTTCAAGCATGCCCTTAATCTTACCAACTGCTAAATCTAAGTATATATTCTTTTCATCAGGGTTTCAACTCAAAGCGTTGGACTTCTTTCTTATACATTCTTGAGGCAGACCGGGTCCGAAGACATAGTAGTACCCATTGTGGGTTTAAAGCAAGAAATTTGAAATTGTAAACCTTTTTTTGAATTACTCTAGAATGGGTCTCTACTTAAGATGGTTTTTTTTAATTCATATAGGTGGATTATGAGTTACTGCCTTCTGGCCAATATGGAAGGTTGCTGCGTACTGGTTCAATGCATTTTGCGTACAATATATCTACTCTCCTGAAATGGTCACCCTTCGCAACTGAAGATGAACTGTTGGAGCAAGTAAGCAATTATCATTGCTGCTGTAAAATTTTAACATTCCTTTTTCATATTCCGTGGACTCTTCACCTTATTTTTTTTTACTCTACTCAGTCTATTTGATTAATAAAATTGGTGGTAGGGTCCACCGACCTTTCCTGAGAAAAATTCGGATACACATGCAAAAAGCTCCTTTTATTTCTATTTTTTCAAATGAGGTCCGCTGAGTTAATTTTGAATCAGCTTTGGATTGGCCAATTGGCTGACTTTAGCTGGAATTTTAAATTTTACCAATTTACCCTGTAGACTTGAATTGCCCCCTCCAAAGTCTGAGTTGAATCAGCAGTTCCCCATATGGATCGGCCATTAATTCATTCTATGTATCATAAAATACAATTTCATATAACATGATATTTAGGCACAAGGATGGAAGCCAACAATTCTCTAGCATCAGCAAAAGGAATTTAACAAGTCATTTCTTATGTAGACTTTTTTCTTCTCCCTACGGATGTATAAGCAATTGAGTCGAGATCAAATAAAGCTGTTCCAAGGTTTATTGTCAAAGAATTGAAGTTCAGTTCTTGGAGTAAGAAATGCTACTCACGGGGATAATGGGACATTTGATAGATCCGTGGAGTTTGACTCATCCTTCATCCTAGTATGGGAGCCTATAAGAATCTTAATGTTTCCAGAGATGCAGCAAAAGTGAGGAGCAACAAGATTAGTCAAGAAAGTCCACTCATCTGATTCTTGACTCATTAGAGATAGGGGCAACTCTGGTCAATAGATCTCTCGGCTCATTCATAAAAAACACAGTTTGTCTTGGCCAATCTCTTAAAAATAGGGGATTAATAGTCATATCAAAGCTTAAATCAAATTGTGATAAGGGGCTTTGGATGGTTGCTCTGTTCTTGAGCCATCGACTCTCAAATTCTTGACTTCTCTCCTCTTTACTCTGGCCAATCTGGTGACATATATACTGATTACTAAGTGCTCAGGTGCTTTTACCTTGTTTAGATATATTTACGTGTTTGAACAATTTTATCAAATCTGTCATCAATTAAAAGATATATGTATACCTATATTTTTCAAAGGTAGGTAGATATAGACTCAAACCTTATGTAAGATACTAGGTTAGTCATTTCAGTTTTCTTCATTTTTCGTTGGCTAGAACACTTGAGTGGAAGGGGAAGACATCTTACTTCCTCAGACTTACTATGTTGAAGTAGGTAAGTTAATGACTAATTCCCAGAGAAATACAAATCAGATCATGTAATTGAGACTTTGAGAGTCTGAGAAACCATGGAACTAATCTTATACTCATTGTGTGGAAGTAGTTTAAGTTAACAACTGAGGCCCAGAAGAAACATGAATCAGATCATGTAATTGAGAGTCTGAGAAACCATGGAACTAATCTTATGCTCATTGTTTCCTGTATAAATCTTCTGATTAAATTCTACATTGACCTTCAGAGATTGTTCTCTTTCATTACAACTTCACATTTACACGTGCTTTGAATTTAATGAGCAGTTTGATGACATAGGACATCATGGTACCAAAATAATTATCTACAACCTTTGGTTCAATGATGAGGGTGAGATGGAGCTTGACTTTGAATTTGATGCTTCGGTAAACATTTATTTTGTGCTTTTTCAATTAGAGATACTACCCTTGCATGTGGGTAGTAAAGCTGACTTTGAACATTCAGTTGGGGCGATTGGTCCATGTGTCAGTGCCTGTGTGGCTGGGATGTGGCTCCCCTGCCACCATCAGCCACCATCCATTTCCGCCTGCTGCGGTCAACAGCTGGTGGTGACTGGCGGCGGCAACTGACAAACAGCTCCTTTACAGCGACAGATAACTCTAGATGGCGTCAGGCAAAAAGATCTATTTGTCGCTGTAAAAAAGTTATTTGTCACTGTAAAGATGTCACTGTAAAGGAGCTATTTGTCAGTCACTAGAAGCCGGCCACCGATCACTGCTGCTGCCAGCCCACTGCCTGTTGCTGCACTGCCTGCCGCTTGCTGCTCTGCTCAGCCACACAGGCGCTGATGTGGACCAGTCGGATCCCAGCCGATTGTTCCAACTTCCAAGTCAGTTTTACTACCCGTTCACAGGGGTAGTAAGCATTTCTCTTTCAACAGTGCCTCGTCTCTAGCTTTAATCCTTTACTTTTGTTCATAAAGCAGCTGCTTTTACTTGTAGGATATTATGCTAAGTGGAGCACAAAAGATAGTAGAAAAAGGTCTAATAGGGAATATGATCAGTAAAAGGCATATTGCAAATCAGCTTCGGTATTCTCTTAGAGTAAGTAGCAGCAGTGGGTGTGCTTTCAAGCTCATCTCATTTGAATTCTCTTTGTGCTGCAATCACATTTTTTTCATCTGTTCTTAAAACTCTACAGGCTTACTCTTCAATTTTGTACCTTCATATTCCTCAACATTTCCAAATATTCTTGCGGGGCCAAGTGGTTGAACCTCACCACCTTGTTAATGATCTCAAATTTATTGAATGCATCAAGTATCAACCGCAAGGAATGACAATCGGAGAGGTTTGTAGACTTGGTTATACTAAAATGGTAACTAGTTGTGATTTTATATATTAGCTTGTTTTCTCCATATGTAATGCACATGGATGACCAAAAGCATAACATTAGTTGTCCAGAACTGAGGAAACAAACAAGCTTAATGGGAGATGAAATTTAGAAAGGGGAAAAGACGGTTCCTGGCTTGTATCCATAACTGCCATGCAGAAAAAGATATGCCTGTGATGTTTGTTTTATATTGTAGGATGCCATGGTTGAAATATAGACCACAGATAATAAGGATAGCAAGATTCTGTATGGTGTCTTCTAGCATGATTCGGTGAATTGTTGTCCCTTTGTGTAAGTGTCCATATTTAGCTTGATGTCTTTGAGTGTTGGTAGTTGGTTGTCCTTTTCTGGAAAAATTGTGTTAGGGATTTCTGGCACAAATATGTTGATGGTTGTTGTGACAGTGTCCAATGTTAGTAGAACTTGGGAAGAGACATACATGTGAAACATATATCTTCTCTAAGTGCTCACACTGTACTTACCACTGAGAAAATCACGGGATGTCTATGCAATGTTTTCATTATCCAAGAGTTCCATGGCATAAATACTAGAATCCATAACTTATAATCAGCTGTAGGGGAAGAAGAAAGCCTTCTCAGCAGTTGATCCTCTCAGTTCTAGTTGAGTGCTTCACTCTTTCCTTTTAGCTCCTTGTATCTCTCTCCTTTCTTCATTCTTGGTACTGTTCCAACGCCTTTTCTGTTCCAGAAGCCCCCGTGTTATTATTATTTTTCTCAATGAATGAGTCTATCTTAATCCTTATATGAATTATGGTGTTAACTGTATATCATGTATCACTTGTCTTCTTTGAAGAGTTTGGCAGAGTGCATCATCACAGTTGGATTCCTAGATGGCGCTCCAAATGTCAATATCCAGGGCTTTAATGTCTATCATAAAAACCGTCTAATATTGGTAGGTTTTTCTTGTTGTCATGTTTTACAATATGCCCTTATTGTTTAATGCTTTGATAGTTTCAATTTCACCTTATGATGTCTGTTAAAAAGGGTGAACCTTTTTATAAGGCTTTTGCTTGTTGCAGTATGTCAATTTGCTTTGCACTGATCATCTTACTATGTGTTCTAGAATCCTTTAAATTATTAGAGGGTGAGAGCTAGCATGATCAAAATCCAAGGGATGATCTAGAAAGTAGAAACTATGCAAATGTGGAATACATTACTAACATTGATATTGAAGAGTGGGTTCGGGGATGAAGTTATTTATCTGCATGTTCCTTATAAAATCCACTAACTTGTTTGGAGATAAAACACTATGAACCATTGTTAGGCTAGGAGATGGTCAGATGGTAGGTTGCTGGTTGCCACTGACAACCTTACATAGTATACCAGAGAGTTTCTCCCTTGTTAAATCCGTGTTCCTTGTTTTACTCCTTAATGGTCTTATAACTTTCATCTACTTGCTCTGCCCTTTTTCCTCGGGAGAGGGATTGATTATCCAGTGGAGGCTAACAAGAGCTATCTAATCCTATGTCAGAAGTTCACAGAGAAGCGTATTCTTAGATCTTTAAGCTTATACCACATGCTACGATCTGTTTTTGGGATAGCATAGGCACATAGCATTAATAGGAAACTGGTCTATCCTTATCAATGTTATGCCTACATCCTTATTTTCTTGCACAATTGAAGAACATGAATGCAAGAGTCAGGTTCTTATCTTGTGTTGTTTGCAGCCTTTCTGGAAAGTTACTAATAAGAGTGATAGCAAGGGTCGAGGTGTCACTGGTGAGACCTTGTTGGCCATGACAGTTTGATTTTGTCTTTTCTACTCTGTTTCTGATCAAAGTAAAATTTATTATTGACAAATACTTTGCTAAATCCATGACTCCTGTTTTCTTTCATTTCTTGTAGGTGTCTTGGAGGCAAACTTCATCAAGCCTACTCATGACAAGCAGGACTTTGAGAAGTCAACACTTTACCATAGACTCGAGGCACGTCTGAAGGATATGACACTGGAGTACTGGTAAACAAACATTCTTTCTGATGGTTCATTTAATTAATGTGGGGGAAATGACACAAAAGAGCATGTGCCTTTGACACCAAAAATATTCACTAAGTTTTTTGGAATATTTTGGTGATAAAGAAATTATATATGGACAAATATGCCAATCATGGTCAAAAAAATAAAATAAAACAATGGCCATGTGATAAGGGCAAAAAGGTCAAAACAGCCCCTGAAATTCCAAAATTCTTGAAAACATCAAATTTCCAAGAATTATCAGAAATTTCAGAAATTTTGAAATATCTGAAAATCGAAATTTCAGAAATGTCCAAAACCAGAAATTTCAGAAATATTCACACTTCCAGAAAATATGAAAACCCTCAAATCTATTTATTCAGAATTTTCAGAATGAATGAAAGAAAGGAAATTATCTATTCTGAATTTTCGGAATAAATAAACAGTAGAAAACAGAAATTTTTTTTGCACATCTTCGAATTCCGAAAAGAAGTCATTCCGAACCAAATTGGTGTTGAAACCATTTAACCCCCGGCGTTTTTGGAATAAAATTCCCCCAAGAATTTTATAACATTAGAAACACTTGTTTTAAATGTTTGGAGCAAGTGTACGAAGTGGAAAATATTTGTCCGGGTCCCGGGTAAAAGATAACCCTTGAAGCTATTTATTCAGAATTTTCAGAATGAATAAATGAAATGAAATCGTTTATTCTGAATTTTCGGAATAAATTAATGGCAGAAAAAGAAATACTTCTGCATATCCCGAGATGTTGAAGAAAAGCCGTCTCGGGACTGGCCAAAACAGAAATCAATCACTTTCCGGTGTTTTTCGGAATAAAATCCAACCCTGGGCGAACAATTTTTAATGCCCCGGAATATTCCGGTGGAAGTCGTCCTATGTGGCACGCACATGGATATGTGTAAGGGTTCGTCCAGTACCCATGTCAACAAAGGAACGACAGAAAACGACATGGCACGGGCCGGATCCTTGCACAGACGAACGATAAAAAAATGTATCACGTGGTGAAAAAGACACGTGGTGGGAATTTACTGGGAATCCATCCCATTGGGATGTGCACCCGGTGGGATGTCCCACCGGGGTCGCACACCCGGTGGGACGTCCCTCGTGGTGGGTCGCTCACCCGGTGGGACTACCCACCGGGGCTGCGTACCCGGTGGGATGTCCCACCGGGACTGCTGCGCACCCGGTGGGATGTCCCACCGGAGTCGCGCACCAGTGGGACCCACTTCCCGGTGGGACTCCCACCGATCCCCTCCTCCTCTCTTTCCTTCCTAAATAAATAAATAAATAAGGGAAGAAACTTGGAGATGTCCCGATGGGGTGTCCAACTCTCCCCCAACTTCTATAAATAGGAGTCCAATGCCAAAGAAAGGAAAAAAAGGAGATCCGCCAAGTTTTGGAGGATCCGGAAAATGGGCCAAGTATTTGTGGAAGATTGGTGAAGCCGTGAAGGAGGTTTGGAGCAGCCACTGCTCTGCTGCTTGTTTGGTTGTTTGAGGGAAGAAGAGAGCTCGCAGCCCTCTTCCCTGTTCATGGGTCTTTTGTAAAAAAGTCCTTGAAGGTGGTAAAACTGCCCAAAGTAAAGCCATGTTGTCGTGAAGGTATGGAGAGTATATGTTGGTCTGTTTACAGATGTGAAAAAAGATGTATTTGTTGCATGATTGACAAGAACTTGCAACCATACCCAACATTTTTAGAAATTGCATAAATACTCCTGAAGGGCTGAAAAATAACAGAAATGCCCCTGAAGAACAGAAAATGGCAGAAAATTGCAGATCAGTCCCTGGAGGACAGAGAATTGCAGAAATATCCCTGAATGACAGATGGTTTGGCATTGCGGATCGAATCGGATCGAATCAGGAGAAACCCGATTCCCATCCGATTCGGCCCGATTCAGGCGAATCGTGGCGGATCAGGAAAAACCCGATTCGCCCCGATTCCCCGATGCGATGAACGTTACCCCAAAAGACAAAAAATTGCAAGTATATCCCTATTCAAGGGAAAATTGCAGAAAACCCCTGTGAGGAAAAATTGCAGGAAAAACCCTTGTTCAAGGGGAAATTGCAGAAATGTTCCCAATTCAAGAAAAATTTCAGAAATACCCCTATTTGAGGGAAAATTCCAGAAATGTCCCTGTTTAAGGGAAATTTGCAGAAAAGCCCTGTTCAAGGGGAATTTCCAGAAATGTCCCAGTTGAAGGGAAAATTCCAGAAATACCCTTCATGTTAAGGGAAAATTTCAGAAATGTCCCTGTTTGAGGGAAATTTCAAGAAATGCCTCCGGAGGGCAGAAAATTGCAAATCAATTCTCCTTCTGTCCGAAAATTGCAGAACAATCCTTGTGTCAGGGAAAATCGCTAACATATCTCTGAATTAAGAAAAAATGCAGAAATACCATCTGAAAGGATAAAATTACAGAAATACCCTCTAAAGGGTGAAAAGTGCAAAAATGTCCTCAAAAGCACAGAAATCACCGAAACATCTTCAAGAGGGAAAATTACAGAAATACCCAAGTCTAGGAAAATTGCAGAAATACCCTTGGAGAGTAGAATTGCAGAAATGTCCCTCAAAAGGTTCCAAACCCAAAGACCTTGAGAGGGAAAATTGCACCAGTGCTCTCGCTTGTGTGAAAGTCATTCAAGCTATGTTCGAATTTCACGGAAGCCAACAAAATGCCGTCGAAGTTTAGAAATTGCAAGAAAATGCCTTCAAAGGAAGAAGTTATACAAGGTTCATCCCGTTCACATGACTCGGTAGAGCGGGACACACGTCATTTCCCTGAAGTGGCATGCGCTCTCCTGAGTCCGGTTTACGGTTGGCGAAGTTTTGGGGTCATCAAGAAATGATAAATATATCCATGGAAGTCATGCAATAATTCAAAAGCCCCAAAAAGTCAAGAAATGATATACGATACTTAGAGAAGTCAACAAATGAAGGAAATATCCGAGTATGCCAATAAATGGCGAAGCATCCGGGGAAGTCAACAAATGACGGAAATACCCAGGATTGCTCGAAAAAGCCAAGAAATGGCAAAAATGCCTCTCCGTGCCCATGCTTGATTGTCGACACACTCAGGAGGCAGCCTCGCTGATAAAGGAGCGTTAAGAGTATAGCCACAATCAGATAAAACTCCACCAACAATATTCTGAGGAGTCGTTGTCGCCGACTGGAGTCTTCCTTGAAAAGAGGTCCACTCCAAATGTGACATCACCCCGTGATAATAATATTTATGGGCGGCAGGGCGAGCGTCCTTTGCCACCTTGGAATTATAAAGCCTTGTATATGAATCTGCCAAACTTGAAAAATGGCTGCGGAGAAATCCCTCGTCGATGAAGATCGGCATCAAGCTTTTCTTCTTGAGACGGGACTCTTCTGCCTCCTTCAGCTTACGAGAGGATAGCCGGAAAATATTACTATGCTCAAACCACCATCAGGCATAGAAAATATCTATCTGCCCCGTAGCTTCAAGAGGCAGAAGAATACATGCAGTACCGGTCTCCTCTCATCGAAAATAGTTCCACCAACCAGCCGCAATCAAATGGAGACGGCGACTGCAACAAAGGCGGGTCTCTAGTGAGAAGTCCGCATTTGGTGGAGTTGACTGATCATAGCCAAAGTTCCTGGCAAAGCACGAGGGATAATAGGGCTCCAATATAAGAGTTCTCCCCCCGCGATATACTAGCACATCTGGCCGAATACAGCATAACCAGTCTTGATATAGAGACTGGCAGATTTGCCATGATGGGGTAGGTGATATGTTACCCCGCTCGGATCTCTAGTGCTATATGGCCTGAAACCCCGAGACATGCAACCAAATTGAAGGAGGCCACGCTCTCCACCCGGAAGGAAGGATAAAGTGGAGCGGGCGTCGATAAGCTGCTCCAACGATTCTCCAGAGGGTTAGTTCCTGAATAATAAAATCAGTGGAGCCATTGGGCGAGGTAAATCAATGTTCTGGCATAAGCTAGGCAGTAAAAGACCTGCCCAAGCACTCAAATAATGAGTGGGCAGCTGCACCTTCCGATCTCTAGGACAGGGTGTGAACTCAAAGATCCCAGCCCATGAAATATATTAGCTAAAGTAGCAGGGGCTGTAGCAAGCTTATAACCTTCGGCCAGAAGACAGGTAGGATATATCAAGTCTGGCCTAATTGATTCTTCCTCGCCATGCGGGATTGCAAAACTAGAAAGCCAATATATTAGATACGCAGCGAGATATGTGCGATCCGGTAAATGGCGTGGATTCCACGCCTTATCCTTCGGAGCATATAAGTATCGCCCGCGTTGAGGTTTCTTCGACTCTAACTACAGATACTGCTCCATAGGAACGCCTTCCGTTGCAAAGTTATCAAAGAAACAGAATGACCCGTTGTAAAAATAGCGGAGCCAGGCATTTTGACTTACTCTCATATTGCTGGAAGAAGATCGCAGCCCGTCTTTCCTTCCGGTGCGAGCCAAGTCCCGCCATACCTTCGTCAAATATCGAAGGTATAAGGGAGAAAATATTGCCCAGAGCCATTGCTGCGGTGACTGTGTAGGTCATTGAGAGTGACCTCTTCATAAGGGAGTCCGGATATCGGCAAGCCAGAAATCCGGTTGAAACTCCATAAGTCTATAGAAGTTTCTCCTTCGGCTGTTCCGAAGGTGTTCCAACGAGCATTAAACCGCTCTACGAAAGCTTGAAGAAGTCCTGTGTGGTAGGGATAATCATACAGAGCAGCTTCCACAGCTTCCCGAATTTCGGATAAATTCAGGAGTTCGCCATAGTGGTGTAGAACACCTATCAGCCATTCTGTGGCCCCATAATGAAAGATATGAGAAGGTAATACCGACCATTTTCCGTACCAACTGAGTGTGGTACCATTAGTAATCTTGTCAAGAAGGCAGCGTTTGTCATAGCCGCCAACATCATATCAGGAATCACAAGGCATCAATAGTAGACCATCAGTCTGCATCATAGTCTTGTGGCGACCCTTTAAATTCCAGATCGTCGGAGAGATCCTCCATGATCATGTATAACAGTCAAGATCTCGGCTAAAAGAACCCAGAACAGTGGCAGAAGGCAGCCGGTCTTGAGGAGTGAAACTCAGAGGGAAACTGGGATAAGAAAAAGCACAGGTGCCGAGGAGGCTATCCCGAGATTTCAGGATAGTTGCCTCCATATATCGCCTTTTTGCAAACAGACAGGGGTCGTTGGCAGATATATGTGGCGGAATGAACCTCTGAATAAAAGGGAACAACTCCTTGTCCAGTGGGAAGTGTCTGGGATAGCCCGGCTTCCGTTGGTATAGATAAATTCCCCTCCGCCGTTTGATGAGGGAGAGATCAACTTCACCATCATTTGAAAGTTCTTCAGTGGAGCCATTGGCGACAATATTATAGCCGCGATCCAGCAAAGATATATTATCCCTCGTGACACAAGGTGGCTTCAAGGCAGGCATCAAGTCATCTAAGAAAATAACTCCGTCACGAGTACTCCGGGCGTAATCGTCACGGCATAGGAAACCCTCTTCCGCGAGGCATGATGGGTGCTTGGAAAGGGAAAAGAAATGCAAGGGTAAGAGAATAAAAAGTCAAAGGGCAACAAGTCCGGCTAAGCAACAAGCCAAAGTAACAGAGCGTCAGTAAAAGGACGCCTCGGAATACAAGGTGGAACCTATATAAAGGGTCTACACGGGCCACGTGTCGTCATTCATAAATTCCAGCACGTATCCCGTGGGGGACATTTGTTGAACCCTGAAAAGTTCTTGGTGGATGTCTACCAGAAGAAGTGTCAAAGCCTATTTATAGTGGGCCAATGGTTACTTGGGTAGCCCTCTCGGTTGCTTTTAAAGATGACTTAAAGATGAAGCAATGTCATTATTACTTGAAGTGACCCCATGGTTGCTTAGGTAATATTGAGTTCAAGTTTCTTTCAAGTTAAGGAAGGAAGTTTATTTATTAAGTCGGCAGCAAGCCTCTCCAGTGAAGCCAAAGTTCAAGAAAGAACAACGCCTTGAGGAGGCTTGTTGGACCCTAAAAAATTACAAGCAACATCCTGGGTACTTCCCTTTAAGGATAAACCAACAACTCTTCAGGCCGCGTTAAATCTCCGAACAAGTCGGAAGAAATTAACGCCTTGTACCTAACATTGAAGTACAAGTATGGCATGAAAGAAAAATCCAGCAGCATGAGGTCTATAAAGACCAAGTGACAAATACAAATACAAATATAGCACGGAACAAATCCGGCAGCACAAGGTCCATGAAGACCAACTGTGAGATACAAATACACGGACGAGGTCCATGAAGACCAAGTACAAGTACAAGCACAAGAACAAGTCGGCGACAGAAGCTCCAAGGGTGCAAATGCAACTCTCCGCCAAGCAGAACTCCGAGCAAAGAAGCGGGATTTCAGTACCCCACAAATGAGGCCCTCATGGCCTATTTATAGGCAATCCTTCCCCCCATTCAAGACACCCCTTAGGTCTAAGGGGAATGGGAGAAGAGAGGGCGGTTGGAGGGCTCCAACCTGTTTAATATTAAACAGGTTAGAGGCCCCCCCTCCAACCGGTTTAATATTAAACCGGTTGGAGGACAGGCCCCCTCCAACTTTTTAACATAAAACCGATTGGGGGTGCTCCCCCTCCAACCGGTTTTATATAAATCAGGTTGGAGGGGAGGCCCCCCTCCAACCTTTTAATATAAAATCGGTTGGGGGGTGCTCCCCCTCCAACTGGTTTTATATAAAACAGGTTGGAGGAGAACCCCCCCCAACCTGTTTAATGTTAAACAGGTTGGGGGGTGCTCACACCCCCAACCTGTTTTATATAAAACAGGTTGGAGCTTGTTTAATGTTAAACAGGTTGGGGGGTGCTCACACCCCCAACCTGTTTAATATTAAACAGGTATGGGGGTGCTCCCCCCCAACCGGAATGGGGAGTTCTCCCCCCCTCCTTCTCTTGTTTATGCAGGGAGGGGAGGAGAAGCCACCCCCTATAAAAGGGGAGGCACCCCCTCCTTCTGAAATGTGTGCAAAAAGCCCCAGAAACCTCCCCTCTATGCTGGAAAAACCAGTCCCCAAAGAGAGGAAAAAACCCCAGAAAACCCCCAAATCCTTGTAAACCAGTCCCCCAAAAATCCCTGCTGGTTGGCAATCCCCCAAGCCTTGTAAACCAGTCCCCAAGTTTTGTAAAAACACCCCTTGTTCTGAAATCAAACTCCAGGAATAGCAAATTTCTGTCTTTCCAAATCTCCTTCCATCCGTTCTTCCAATTCTTTGGTTTGGCGTGAAGGTATTGGTTCATTCCTTGTTCAATATGGAGTGAGGAGTGCCCGATAACGTGGAAAAGAGCGGGAGATCGCCATCGTATACGGCTCCGACATCTCCCTCGCGCCACATCCCCACATCGAGCAAGTCTCTGTGGGGATTCAGGGGTTTAAATACCGTCCATATCGAGCAAGTCTCTATGGACATATGGTATTTAAACACCCTTTGTATGTCCTTATCTTGGTATATTTTATACCCCACATCGAGCAAGTCTCTGTGGGGATTCTGGGGTTTAAATACCGTCCATATCGAGCAAGTCTCTATGGACATATAGTATCTAAACACCCTTTGTATGTCCTTATCTTGGTATATTTTATACTCCACAGCGAGCAAGTCTCTGTGAGGTTTCTGGGGTTTAAATACCGTCTATATCGAGCAAGTCTCTATGGACATATGGTATTTAAACACCCTTTGTATGTCCTTATCATGGTATATTTTATACCCCACATCGAGCAAGTCTCTGTGGGGATTCAGGGGTTTAAATACCGTCCATATCGAGCAAGTCTCTATGGACATATGGTATTTAAACACCCTTTGTATGTCCTTATCTTGGTATATTTTATATCCCACATTGAGCAAGTCTCTGTGAGGTTTCTGGGGTTTAAATACCGTTCATATCGAGCAAGTCTCTATGGACATATGGTATTTAAACACCCTTTGTATGTCCTTATCCTGGTATATTTTATACCTCACATCGAGCAAGTCTCTGTGAGGTTTCTGGGGTTTAAATACTGTTCATATCGAGCAAGTCTCTATGAGCATATGGTATTTAAATACCCTTGTATGTTTGTGCTCTAAATGCCTCCATATCGAGCAAGTCTCTATGGGCATGTGCATTTAGATGTCATTGTTCTTGTATGTATATGTTTCTTCGAGGAGACTCTGCCCAAGAAGAAGTTCTGCCCAAGAAAATATTCATATGATCCTAATCTCGTGCTTACATGCATATGTTTTCTTGAGAAAACTCTGTATAGACAGAAGTTCTGCTCAAATACATATCCATATAATCACGACCTTATGATCATATGTATATGATTCTTGGGATGAACTCTGCTCACGCAGAAGTTCTGCCCAAGAACATATCCATACAAGCACAATACTCTTGTATGTTTGTATCTCGATATATCATATCCCCACATCGAGCAAGTCTCTGTGGGGATTTTCTGGGGTTTAAATACTGTTTATATCGAGCAAGTCTCTATGAACATATGGTATTTAAATACCCTTGTATGTTTGTGCTCTAAATGCCTCCATATCGAGCAAGACTCTATGGGTACGGACATTTAGATGCCCTGTACTCACATGTATATGTTCCTTCGAGGAGACTCTGCTCAAGCAGGATTCTGCTCAAGAGTATATCTGTATAATCATAATCTCATGCTTATATGCATATGTTTTCTTGAGGAAACTCTGTCTAAACAGAAATTCTCCTCAAATACATACTCATATAATTGTGAGTCTATGTTCATACGGATATGGATCCTGAGTTGAACTCTGCTCACACAGGGGTTCTACCCGAGAACATATCCATGTAAGTACAATCATATGTATATATTTCCTTAAGGACACTCCGTCTAAACGGAAATTCCGTCCTAAAATTTACTCGTATGTTCATAACTATGTGTTTATATGCATACGTTTCAACTAAGATCTTGTCTCTGGAAACGAGTATATACTCAGAAGATAATTTCGCTAACACGAGCATGTTCCTGCCCATGACAAGCTACATACTCTTTTCAAAAAGACAACCCTATTTTCCAAACTTGGACTCATTCTGTTCAAAATAAACAAAGCAAAAAAATGTTGTCTTGAAATTTCTTACAGATGCATATATTCTCGCCCACGCTATGAAATGGTATTCGGGTTGAAACAGGTGTTAATACGACACCTAAGGCTTTTAACTCGATGTAAATGTAACATCGATTCCGATCGATGAAGACAGGGGTCCAGCACACGCCACCCCAATCGCCTGATGATTAAAAGGCACGGAATCAAAGAAGTTCAGATCAAAACACGGCGCACCCATCCGTTTTACGGATATATAAAATTCTTTCTCTGCATTGCGCAGACCCTTACTTCTGCCTGGTAGGCAGGTGTTGGACCTTAAAAATTACAGACAACATCCTGGGTACTTCCCTTCAAGGATAAACCAACAACTCTTCAGGCCGCGTTAAGTCTCCGAACAAGTCGGAAAAAGTTAACACCTTGTACTAAACATTGAAGTACAAATATGGCATGGAAGAAAAATCCAGTAACATGAGGTCTATAAAGACCAAGTGACAATACAAATACAAATACAGCACGGAACAAATCCGGCAGCACAAGATCCATGAAGACCAACTGTGAGATACAATACACGAACGAGGTCCATAAAGACCGAGTACAAGTACAAGTACAAGCACAAGGACAAGCCGGCGACAGAAGCTCCGAAGATGCAAATGCAACTCTTCACCGGGCGAAACTCCAAGCAAGGGGAGCGGGACTTCAGCAAACCAGTCCCCCTAAATGAGCCCCTTATAGCCTATTTATAGGCCTCTCTCCCCCACTTCAAAACAACCCTTAAGGGGAATGGGGGGAAGAGAGGGCGGTTGGAGGGGAGGCCCCCTCCAATTTCTGAAACATAAAACCGGTTGGGGGGTGCCCCCCCCCCAACCGGTTTCATGTAAATCAGGTTGGAGGGGAGGCCCCCTCCAACCTTCTAATATAAAACCGGTTGGGGGACTCCCCCCTCCAACCGGTTTTTATATGAAAACAGGTTGGAGGGGATCCCCCCCCCTCCAACCGGTTTTATACATAAAAAGGAAAAAAAAAAAAGTAAAACAGGTTGGAGGGGACCCCCTCCTCCAACCGGTTTTACATAAAATCAGGTTGGAGGGGAGCCCCCCCAACCTGTTTTATGTAAATCAGGTTGGGGGGTGCCCACACCCCCAACCTGTTTTATATAAAACAGGTAGGAGGGGAACTCCCCCCAACCTGTTTTATATTAAACAGGTTGGGGGGGTGTTCAGACCCCCAACCTGTTTAATATTAAACAGGTTGGGGGTGCTTCCCCCCCAACCGAAATGGGGGTTCTCCCCCCCTCCATCTCCTGTTTATGCAGGGAGGGGAGGAGAAGCCAGCCCCCTATAAAAGGGGAGGCACCCCCTCTTCTGAAAGTGGTGGAAAAAATCCCAGAAAACCCCCCCTTATGCTGAAGAAATCAGTCCCCAAGAGAAGAAAAGGAGGAGAGGCCGGCCATGCCCCATAAACCCCCCCTACATGCTGTGAAAAACCAGTCCCCTAAACCCTTGTAAACCAGTCCCCCAAAATCCCTGCTGGTTGGCAATCCCCGAAGCCTTGTAAACCAGTCCCAAAACCCTTGTAAACCAGTCCCTCCAAGCCTTGTAAGGCCCGGGTTCTGGAATTTTCAGAAATATTGCAATCTTCTTGTTCTCCCGATCTCCTTCCATCCGTTCTTCCAATTCTTTGGTTTGGCGTGAAGGTATTGATTCATTCCTTGTTCAATATGGAGTGAGGAGTGCCCGATAACGCGGAAAAGAGCGGGAGATCGTCATCGTATACGGCTCCGACATCTCCCTCGCGCCACGTCCCCACATCGAGCAAGTCTCTGTGGGGATCCAGGGGTTTAAATACCGTCCATATCGAGCAAGTCTCTATGGACATATGGTATTTAAACCCCCTTTATTCTCTCTCTCACCCCACATCGAGCAAGTCTCTGTGGGAGATTCAGGGGTTTAAATACTGTCCATATCGAGCAAGTCTCTATGGACATATGGTATTTAAACACCCTTTATTCTCTCTCTCACCCCACATCGAGCAAGTCTCTGTAGGAGATTCAGGGGTTTAAATACTGTCCATATCGAGCAAGTCTCTATGGACATATGGTATTTAAACACCCTTTATTCTCTCTCTCACCCCACATCGAGCAAGTCTCTGTGGGAGATTCAGGGGTTTAAATACCGTCCATATCGAGCAAGTCTCTATGGACATATGGTATTTAAACACCCTTTATTCTCTCTCTCACCCCACATCGAGCAAGTCTCTGTGGGAGGTTCAGGGGTTTAAATACCGTCCATATCGAGCAAGTCTCTATGGACACATGGTATTTAAACGTCCTTTGTTCTCTCTCTCTTCCCCCACATCGAGCAAGTCTCTGTGGGAATTCAGGGGTTTAAATACCGTCCATATCGAGCAAGTCTCTATGGACATATGATATTTAAACACCCTTTGTATCTCTCTCTCTTGGTATATTTTATACCCCGCGCCGAGCAAGTCTCTGTGGTTTAAATACCCTCGAATGTTTGTGCTCAAATGCCTCCATATCGAGCAAGACTCTATGGGTACGGACATTTAGGTGCCTTGTACTCACATGTATATGTTCCGTCGAGGAGACTCTGCTCAAGCAGGGATTCTGCTCAAGAGCATACCTGTATAATCATAATCTCATGCTTATATGCATATGTTTTCTTGAGGAAACTCTGTCTAAACAGAAATTCTCCTCAAATACATACTCATATAATTGTGAGTCTATGTTCATACGGATATGAATCCTGAGTTGAATTCTGTCTATGCAGGGGTTCTACCCGAGAACATATCCGTATAAGTGCAATCATATGTATATATTTCCTTAAGGACTCTCCGTCTAAACGGAAATTCCGTCCTAAAATTTACTCGTATGTTCTTAACTATGTGTTCATATGCATACGTTTCAACTAAAGTTTTGTCTCTGAAAATGAGTATATACTCAGAAGATAATTTCGCTAACACGGGCTTGTTCCTGCTCAGGACAAGCTACATACTCTTTTCAAAAAAGACAACCCTATTTTCCAAACTCGGACTCATTCTGTTCAAAATAAACAAAGCAAAAAAATGTTGTCTTGAAATTTCTTACGGATGCATATATTCTCGCCCACGCTATGAAATGGTATTCGGGTTGAAACAGGTGTTAATACGACATCTAAAGATTTTAACCCGATGTAAATGTAACATCGGTTTCGATCGATGGAGACAGGGGTCCAGCACACGCCACCCCAATCGCCTGATGATTAAAAGGCACGGAATCAAAGAAGTTCAGATCAAAACACGGCGCACCCATCCGTTTCACGGATATATGTAAAAATACTTTCTCTGCATTGCGCAGACCCTTACTTCTGCCTGGCAGGCAGGCTGGCACGCCCCGCAATACAAAGTCGAAAGATAAATGAAACAAACATCCTTCAAATGGGAAGAGAGAAAAAAAAAAATCCCGTGTCCACAGCTGGCACGCCCGGTGGGACCCCTTCTCACCATTCATAGCAAAAGGGCGAGATATATGCATCCATCTTCATAAAAATCCTGACACTGATAATTTCCTATGAAGGTACTCTCTGAAGGTACCTTCTGAAGATACCCCGCGAAGGTGCTCGGGAGGCAATCCGGAGATACTTGGACGAACCAAAAGCAAATCCCAAATTGTTGGAGATGGTCGTCACCTATGGACCGCTCGTCGTCAACAACCATGCCAGGTTTGGCTACCTGGCAACTCCGATCGTATTCGGAGATTTCCCAGCAGTCGTTGGATCCCCTTACTTCCTAGGGGTGGTTCCGGCTCGTCAAGAGGAGGATGCTGCTCAAAAGCCTCCCTCCAACAAATCAACAAAGAAGACCAGCAGGATCCATGTTAATACTCAAGCTCGTCCTGCTGCCATCAACAAGGGCACCCAAATGCTCTCAAACAACAATGCTGCCAAAGGGACCAAATCCCATCCAGTTCAAATTCGGACTTTCTCGGTCCAAACAATTTCCTCCCAAATCATAGCTCCCGTCTCCTCACAACGGGGGCAAAACAAAAATCATAAAAGCAAAAGGCCGCCTGCTGCTACCTCAAGATCCGGCAAGTCCATCATGATCGGAGGTCTGCGGGTGCGATTGATGGAAGCCAACCTGTCATCCCACGTGATAGGTATGTTCCAACAATTCCGACCTCGAATCGCTTCTCAGCTCTGCGATGGTGCCGAGAAGACCAAGAAGTTTTCAAGAAGAAAGTCGGTGTTAAACAAAGCACCCGACATTCACCCAAGCTCAAACAAATCTGGGTTCCCAAAAAGGAGGCTCAGAAGCTCAGAAAGATGCAGGCAAATACATCAACAACGTTCAGCAGGAGAAGCAATATCAAACAAGCTTCTCGTCAATATGCTGAACCCAAGTACCATCAAGGACAAAAAAGAAAAGGAATATACAAGAAATCAAGTTATACTCCCCAAGGCCCGAACAATATCCGGGTGTCAAAGAAAATCCAACTCAACGACCCAAATACCGCGCATCGGTCTCTCACCGTATACCGCGGATCTCAGTATTTGATAGGCTGGGGGCAATTCCTAATGCCAGTACCCGTCCGTCAAAAAGACGACGTGTTACTTGGGCAGCTGAGGAAAAACCAAGCTTATAATATTCTCATGCTATACTACTGGGAATGACTCTGGTGAACCAGCTGAACAAATCGCTGAAGCCACTTCAAATAATCCTGCTGAAGCTATCAGGCAATTTGCCAGAAGAAGCCGCCAGCCCGGTGAACAAGCTGGGGCACCTGGTCAAGTTCTCCCTCGTATTGATATTCAACATGAGGAATTCAAATCCCCTTCTTCGAAGAAGCAAATATTCAAATTGAAGAAGGTGGGCCTTCAACTTCAAATATCAACCCCGTCATCAACCTGCCGACAAAGGAAAATTTCCAGGCAATGTCGGATGACGACAAATATCAAGTGATGCAGCAATGCCAATCTCAAATGGCTGTGCTTCTAAATGAAATGAGGCAACTGGCAACTACAAACCTCCGCCATTCTGTGGAGCCAGTCTCGGCTCAAAACCAACAAAATCAGCATCCAGATGGGGCTGCCCCAGCCAATCATCCGGCAGCTTCTACAAATGGTCTCCTTCCTCAAACTACGGGTCAAGATATCATTGATCCGTCCAATATTATGCTCCCTCAAGGTGTTGCCATACAAAGGCATGAGATACTGAAGATTATTCAAGATATGTTCGCTCAGCAGAGCGAAGGTATTCAGGTGGCAGATTTATATTCTGTCCCATATCCAGTACATCATCAATTCAAGAAGCTACCAGAAACATGCCCTAAAGTCCCAAAACTACCAAAGTTCAACGGACATGGGTCACCACAAGAACATCTGGCACATTATATCATTGCCTTGGGCGAGCTCGCCACCGAAGAATCATATCTTCTCAGATATTTTGCAACTTCCTTGACTGGAGTCGCATTTCAATGGTATTCAAAGCTCAGGTCCAACTCAGTTGCTGATTGGGCAGATATGCAAAAACAATTCCTTGACCGTTTCCAAACGGTTGAAAGGAAGGTCTCTCTCGCCGAGCTATGTTCCCTCAAACAAGATAAAGGAGAATCAGCAATTGACTTCATCAAAAGATGGAGAGAGTTTAGCATGAAATGCAACAACCCTCCCACTCAAGAAGATGCAATTCCTATTTGTCGGAAAGGCCTCATACTAACAATCAATGAGAAACTCCTGGGAAGAAATATCAAGAGTTTCGACCAATTAAATTCTGCAGTAGCAGAAATTGAGATGTTCCTAGCCGAGCAAATGGCTCATACATCTTATAAAGGCAAGCTCCCCAAAGAGCGCAAGCAGCCAGCAAAGGAGGTCAATGTTGTTGACTTCTCACCTGATAATGAAGCAAAGGGGGCAGTAATCTCTCCTGTCCCAAAGAAGAAATCAGAAGCTAAAGCTCCAGCGCCATCATTGGCCGAGCGCATGAAGACTCCCTATTCCTTAAAAAGGAGCATACTAGGAAGCTCTTCGATCTCTGCCTCGATAACCAATTGATATCACTGCCAGAACCAAAGAGACCGGCAGATGTCAGCAAGATCAATCAACCCAATTATTGCCCGTATCACCGTATGGTGGGGCATCCAGTTGAAGATTGTTATGTCTTCAAAAATGAGGTCCAGAAAATGATCCAAGGAGGCCTCATATCTATGCAAATGGTCTGATCGACCCTCCTCAACCTCATGCTTGGGATCGACCAGGGCAATCCGTCAATGTTATACATATGACAGAACTTGCAAATCATAATGAGATAGATCCCCCATGTGATCCTCCTCAAGATAATTCAGGAGCTCATTCTCCACCAAGATCAAGCATGATCCACATAGAATAATGAGGAGAGTCCAAAGGCAAATCCTACGACTCCAACAAGGCCAGCAAGAATTGCGCCAAATTGTGCAAAGCGTGGAAAGACGTCAGGATACTCCTGCTCAGGTACCCTGCACTCCACAAATAATTCCTATACAAGCCCAAATATATCCGGAGCAGCCTCCTATGTCACCATATGCAGACTCAATTGGGTGGCTATCTGAAGGGCCTTCAACTCCGGTCGAGTCGGCAAGATTATATTCTTTCCCTCGACATCAAACTTTTTCACTCTTCCGGTTATGCCTTCAGTCCGGATTGATGAACTATTCAGCTCCTGCAGAAATATTAGCCAACTATTGCCCATACCATCAAGTGATGGGTCATAGCATTGAAAACTGCACAAGATTTAAAGATGATGTCCAAAGGCTAATCGGACAAGGGTTAATTGACCTGGGTGTTCATCAGGTCAACCCTCCACAGCCTCATACTCGGCAACCACCAAATGGACCGACTGACTCCGGGTTCCACTCGGTGAATGTTATCAATGCATCATCATCTTCTGGTCTTCCTCAGTCAACATCAGAGGAATGGCCACATCCATATCTATCCAGTCAATGGTATACAAATGCGCGTCCTCTACAACGACGCTCATTTGATGAAAGGAATACCAAGCTCATCTTCGACAATCTCAGAAGACAAGAGCTAGTTCAGGTATTTCCGCCAACACCTTATACCTTCACAAGTGAAGAAGAGATGCAGCAATACTGTGAATACCATTCCATGGTCATGCATCCCACCAAAGATTGCCCGGAGATCCATGACTTGATCGAAACTCATATCCGGGAAGGAAAAATTGACCAATATGGAAACTCCTTGGCACCAGCAAATGAGATGTCACAACCAACATATGATCCAAGTCCAGAATTCCAAGCTCTATATCCAGAAATATGTGAATATTATCATCATCAGCTGGGCTATGGACAATATAGAAGCAAAGTTGAAGAAGACCAATTCAAAATTGGTCTTTTTGATACAGAAATAGAATCTAGAAGAAGCTGCGGCGAAACCAATCTCGTAGCAAGCTGAGGAGTTCGTGGATGATTACCACCAGCTCCCATCTTCAATTGTCGAAGGAGCAATTAATTCCACCTTGATCACAAGCTTCACAAGGTGAATGGTCACTGTGGCCCTCGAAAATCATCCAATCCAAAAGAGCCAATAACTCAACGGCAAGGGGCCCAAAAAAGAGTCTCCAAGCCATTCAGAGCAGAAAGTCATAAGCTCCCTTGAAGCTCTGCAGATAAAAAATAAAGAGAAAAATAGAAGGAAAAATGAAAAGAAAAGAGTGAAAAAACAAATGGAGCGTGATGCTGCTGCAGAGGTTCCACAAATACTAACACCTCTTCAAACACTCCAAAAGTTGATCGATGACCTGGAAGAATACATACCTCCCAGGCCCTCTGGTAAAGTTACCCTAGATCAATTCATCCCGTGGGAAGATCTGGAGCGAAAAATCCGGCTTCGGGATCTGCTCTATCGACTACAGGTAGAGGCCATGGAAGAAGGGGAACATCATCTCTCAGCACGATTGATGTCTATATATGAAGATCGTGAAATCACTATCAAAGAGTTGGATTCTATGCTCAACTCCCACACCTGCAATATGGTATCCATACCTCCGCCTAAGGAGCTGCAAATCTCTTCAAATGATGATGCCAAACAAGCTGAGGATGAACCAACAATGCTGACATATCAACGTCGGCCGACAAATAATTCAAACCGCCGTCGCAAGAAAGGGCAGGGAAAAGAGCAAAAAGCTACATCTACCACTCCCAAGAAGCCAGACATCACAAAGTCAAGCAAAGTTATACTCTTTCATGGCGAGGAACCAAAGCCTCTGCCCGAAGCTGAAATACGGGCAGATTCCTATATCTTCGACCCTTCAGATGAAGAAGAAGAGCTGCTCGATATACCTTCTCATATGAAAGAGAAGAGCCAAAGTCCCTATGCCTCAACAAATGAGCCGGACAACGCTCCTCCCTTTCCAAATGAAAGGTTATTGAAACCTCTCTCTCAGAAGAAATCTCGCAAGTCAAAACAACAGTCTGAATCCTTGATTGAGGAGTCTCCCTCCTTCAATCAGACCCGCATCAAGGCTGATGACAGAATCCTTCAGCAACTCCAGTCGCTCCCCGTCAACATCACTGTCTGGGAGTCAATTGCTTGGAGCAAAGACTTGAGAGAAACTCTCGTCAAAATACTCCAAGAACCAGAAATATATGAAGCTCATATAGCTGATTTCCAAACTCAAATGTATGAAGCACTCGCAGCAAATGTCACATTCACAGATAAAGACATGTTGCTATCTTCTCCATGCCATAATCGCCCTTTATATATGAAAGGGCAAGTCAATGGCATCAATTTGAACCGGATTATGGTCGATCCAGGGGCGTCCATCAACATAATGCCCTACAAAACCTTTCAAGCTCTACATCTTATGCCTTATGTGCAGCAGGTAAAAGATGTGAAAATCACTGGCTTCAACTTAAAATCAGAAGAAGCCGTCGGAAGAGTTACCGTCAACCTATCTCTTGGAGATTTCGCCACCAAGGTAACCTTCTACATTATCAATGCTGATACAACATACAGAGTATTGCTCGGGAGGCCTTGGTTACATGAAAATTGGGTCGTCCCGTCAACACTCCATCAGTGCATCAAATATGCCAGAGAAGGGAAACAATATACAGTCTTTGCTGATCAAGCCCCATTCCGGGAAGATGAATGCAACCTCACTGATGCCCCTTATATTTTGGAGGACCAACCCTTCAAACCCCTACCCAATCCAAAGGGAAGGGTAAACAAGTCGGATCCCCTGATAAAGATAGTGAGACTGGTGAGCTTTTTGTAATAAACAAGAATCTCGCCGAGCTCCATGCAAAGAATTTCCGGAATAAAGCAATCTACTCAGAAAAGCATAACATCAACCATGAGGCTGATTATGTGAGTCAAGGCATCAACGGGAGCATTCCTCTACCTCCCAATTGCTTGCAGATCAGCTTCCCAAAGCAGCATCAAAGTGTTCAACGACTGAAAACATTCGTCGTCACTTATCAAAGAAAAGAAGAGGAGGAAAAAGCCAGAAAGGCATCAAAGCCAATCCACTTCTATAAAGGGGAACTGGTACCTCACACATCCCCAACGATGATTTTGATTGGGAAAAAAACCCAAAATCATCTTGAGCCAATAGAAGAAATGGCAGATATGCCAGAAAGCATCAAAGAAATGTGCAAGAAGCAAAGTATCCCCCAGACACAAATATCTCTCAGCGGAACTTCTTCAAGCAATTATGGGAACCTTCACAAGTGCGAGGGCAACCTCCATTTCCCAGAAAAGATACAAGAGGACTAGGTTATGAAGCCAAGGTCTTCTTCTCAGCCAATGTTGTCGGGCTACTACCAGTACTGGCAGTGCAAAAGCAGCCAAGCATCTTCCAATTCCAACTCTCAAGAAGATATTTTCTGTCCCACCAAGGGATCATTAGACGAAGAATCGTCGGAAGAATCTGACGAGCAATCTTCGTCAATAAATTCTGAAGATACAAATCTCTACGAAGTTCTAGTCGCCTACCCTGACGACGAGGAAGACTTCGTAGATCTTCAACCAGCTCCTCAAGAAATTGAAGATGGAGGACAAGCCACAGTTGATGAATTGATTGAGCTCAATCTCGGGGATCAAGAAAACCCCCGGCCAGTCTTCATCAGTGCCCTTCTTGATGAACAAGAAAGGGAATCTTACAAAATCTTCCTTCTGGAATTCCAAGACTGTTTTGCTTGGAATTATAAAGAAATGCCCGGACTGGAGCCATCAGTTGCTGAGCATGAGTTATCTATACTTCATACAGCCAAGCCTGTCAAACAAGCTCAAAGGCGCATGCGATATGAGCTGGAGCTGAAAGTAAATGCTGAAGTCGACAAACTCTCTGAAGTAGACTTCATTGAGCCATGCATATATCCAATATGGCTCGCCAATATTGTTCCAGTAAAGAAAAAGAATGGTCAAGTCCGCATATGCATCGATTATAGGGACTTAAACAAAGCATGTCCCAAGGATGATTTCCCGGTTCCAATCACAGAAACAATGGTGGATATGACCACCGGCCATGAAGCTCTATCTTTTATGGACGGGTCTTCGGGCTATAATCAAATCCGGATGGCAATCAAAGATAAAGATCATACTGCCTTCAGGTCACCCAAAGGTATCTTCAACTACAAAAGAATGCCCTTTGGCCTGAAAAATGCAGGGGCTACATATCAAAGAGCCATGACAAAGATATTTGACGAAATGATTCATGATATAGTTGAATGCTATGTGGATGACTTAGTCGTTAAAACCAAAAAACGGGAAGACCATTTATCTGATCTTCGCCGTATTTTTGAAAGACTTCGTCAATTTAAATTGAAAATGAACCCCATGAAATGTGCTTTTGGGGTTTCGAGCGGCAAGTTTTTGGGCTTCATCGTCAAATATCGGGGAATAGAAATAGACCCCGACAAATCAAGGCGATACAACAACTGCCATCTCCTCAAAATCTGACCGAGCTAAGGTCGTTTCAAGGAAAATTAGCCTATATCAGGCGATTTATCTCTAATCTCTCAGGAAGGTCCATGCCCTTCGGCAAGCTCATGAAAAAAGATGCCCCTTTCATATGGGATCAAGAATGCCAAGCAGCTTTGAGCAAATAAAAGAATATCTTCTCACTCCACCGGTATTGGGAGCCCCAATCGCTGGTAAGCCTCTTATACTTTATATTGCGGCCATGGATGCTTCATTGGGAGCTCTATTAGCACACATAAATGAAGAAGGTGAGGAGCAACCTCTATATTATCTCAGCAGAAAGCTAATTGGTCCGGAACTTCGATATACTCCAATGGAGAAAGTTTGCCTAGCACTGGTATTTGCCGCCAAGAATTAAGGCATTATCTGCTGGCTCATGAAATTAAACTCATCTCCAAGTATGATCCACTCAAATATCTGCTGAGGCAACCCATATTGTCAGGAAGGCTCGCAAAATGGGCTTCGCTCCTCATGGAATTTGATATCACATACGTCCCACAAAGGGCAATCAAAGGGCAAGGTCTAGCTGAATTCCTAGCTGCACACCCAGTGCCGGAAAATTCTCCCTTATCTATAGACCTTCCAGAAGAAGAAACTCTTTCCCCTTTAAATGAAAGAGATATTCAAGTCCAGGAAAATCCAAACTTCCAAGAAGTCATCACAATTGAATTACCCTCTTGGGAATTATATTTCGATGGAGCTTCTCGGACTCTCCACTATACAGATGGTTCTGCCAACCTCTCTACCGGGGCAGGTATTGTCTTGGTCACTCCCCAAGGAGGAATATTATATAATTCTTGTGCTCTCATGAAGCCACTCACAAATAATGAAGCTGAATATGAAGCTCTAATTATCGGGCTCCGGCTGGCTCTCGAAATGGGGGTCAAAAGTATACAAGTTTATGGTGACTCACAGCTGGTCATCCGACAAGTGTTGGGCCAGTATGAAGTCCGAAAAGAACAACTGCTTCCATACTATATCACGGTCATGAAGCTCAAAGAACAATTCGACTTCTTCGACATATCTCATGTGCCAAGAAGTGAAAATTCTCAAGCAGATGCTCTTGCTAAATTGGCCTCTGCCATAAAATTGCCTCCCGAAGGAGAACTGGACATAATTGTCCGTCATAGAAGACTCATGCCGAGTGTCCTCGACGACGAGTCTAATATTGCAATTGAAGAAGTATATACTGCAGAAGAAGATACAGCAAATGGATTTGAAGATTGGCGTGAGCCAATTATCAAAATCAAGAAAGGTTGGCTACCTCCTAATCGAGCTCAGAAAGTTCAGCTTTTACGAAGAGCTGCATCATATCAATTGATAGGAGAACAACTATATAGATTGATCCATGAAAGAAAAGGACCAGTCCTCCTCCGATGTTTATCTCTCAAAGAAGCCAAAATCATGATGAAAGAAGTTCACTCCGGACTGTGTGGTGCACACCAAGCAGGAGACAAAATGAAAATCAATATCAAGTTAAAAGGTTTCTACTGGCCTACCATGTATGCGGATTGCATCCAATATGCCCGCACATGTCATCAATGCCAAGCCTTCGGCCCCGTGCCGAGAAAATCCCCAAATATGCTACATCCTACGGCGCCAACATGGCCCTTCGCAGAATGGGGAATGGATATTGTGGGGCCATTCCCACCCTCATCTCAAGGTCACAAATTTATATTGGCTGCCACTGATTATTTCTCTCGATGGGCTGAAGCTATCCCATTAAAGGAGGTGACGGGAGAAGCCGTCGCCAAATTCGTCAAGCAAAACATAATATACAGATTTGGTACCCCTTACAGGATCATATCCGATAATGGGTCACAATTCAGAAACAAAACAATATATGCCTTGGCAGCCAAATTTCATATTGATTGGAGAACTTCTTCAGTATACAATCCACAGGCAAATGGGTTGGCCGAAGCCTTCAACAAAACTCTTTGCAAGCTGCTCGCCAAAATAGTCGGCAATAGAAAACGAGAATGGGGAGAAAAAGTTCATGAAGCTCTATGGGCTTATCGAACAGTGTACAAAACTCCTACCGGATGCTCGCCTTTCTCCTTGGTATACGGAGCTGAGGCAATAATACCCATCGAAATTGAAATGGCATCCTATGGGTGGCAATACAAAATGAATTCCAAAGTCAAGATCAAAGTTACATAGAAAGAAGACTTGAAGAGCTCGCCAACCTGGAAGGAAGCGGCTTGAAGCATATAAATCACTCCAAGTATATCAAGCTAGAATGGCTCGCGCCTTCGATAAATTGGCAAGACCAAGAGCATTCAAGCAAGGAGACCTCGTCATGGTCAAATGCAGAGAAGCAATGGCAGAAAAGTCATGTGGCAAATTGCAGCCCACTTGGCTTGGTCCATACATAGTCACCTTGGCATATGAAGGAGGAGCATATCGACTGGTCGACCACAAAGGTACTGTACCCTTTCCTCCTCTCAACGGAAAGCACCTGAAATTATATCATGCGCCAGAACATGAATTCACTGGCCAGTCATCAAGCCAAAAGCCCAATCACTCAAATAGGCACGAAGCCGAAGAAAAATGAAAGGTATCCTTTTTGAAAAAATACTGATGCTGAAATAAAAGATTGTCATAGATGGGGGCAAAGGAATCAAATCTCCCCTCATCTGTCATACAATCCAAATCCATAAATTTCTCCATTCCTGCCAAAGCATGAAGCCAAAAGCACTCTATGTACAAACCCAAAGAGCAAATGAAAATCGGAGGGTTATGTTGTATATCCCGCCAAATGAGGTTCCAAGCTACGATGGTGAGCCATATCAAATTCTAATCCAAAACCATAGCCAGTAAACCGCAAAGGTAGGCTATATCAAATCCATACTCAAAAACCATAGCCAGCAAGCCACCAAGGCAGGCCATACTCAAACCCAAATATAAATTCTATAGCCGAAAAGCCATCAAGGCAGGCCATATTTCAAATCCCAAATCCCGAAACCATAGCCAGCAAACCACAAAGGTAGGCTACATCAAATCCATACTCAAATTCATAGCCAACAAACCACAAAGGTAGGCTATCTCAATCCAAGTCTTAAACCATAGCCATAAGCCGCAAGGCAGGCCATATTCAAATCCAAATCACAAAAACATAGCCAACAAACCACAAAGGTAGGCTATATCAAAACCATAGCCAGCAAACTACAAAGGTAGGCTACATCACACCCAAATCTCAAATCCATAGCCACAAACCACAAAGGTAGGCTATATCAAATCCGTAGCCAGCAAACCACAAAGGTAGGCTATATCAACCCAAATTCAAAACTCAAATCCATAGCCAGTAAACCACAAAGGTAGGCTATACCCAAATCCATACTCCAAACCATAGCCAGCAAACCATAAAGGTAGGCTATGCCAAAATCAAATTCCAAACACATAGCCAGCAAACCACAAAGGTAGGCTATATCAAATCCATATTCAAAAACCATAGCCAGCAAACCACAAAGGTAGGCTATATCAAATCCATATCCAAAACTATGGCCAGCGAACCACAAAGGTAGGCTATATCAAATCCAAATCCCAACCATAGCCGATAAGCCATCAAGGCAGGCTATGCATGCTAGGCCATATTCAAATCCAAATCACAAAAACATAGCCAGTGAACCACAAAGGTAGGCTATCTCAAATCCAGATTCAAAATCATAACCAATAAGCCATCAAGATAGATCATATCCGGATATAATCCCAAATCCATGTAAAACCATACCCGGCATGCTTCCATCCCAAAATATGCCAAAACCCAAATACCAAATACAGCCATAAATCATCAAGGTAGACTGAACCAAATACAAACCTAAGCCTGAAACCAAAATCCAAACTCAGACTTCAAAATCATGGCCATCAAACCATAATGAGCTATACCAAACTCTAAATTCCAATACCAAATGTTTGGCATGAAAGCCATTGAGAAAGGCTGAGTCAATCTACAAAGCTCAAAGTCCCAACCGCGAGCCATAAAAGCCAGTTAGCTCAAATTCAAATCCCAATTACCCCCAGTAAGCCATCAAGGCAGGTTATACCCCGAATATAATTCCAAACCCATGACCCGAAAACCAAAGGTAGGCTATGTCAAACCCAAACTTTAGTCATGGTCAGCAAGACATCAGGCAGGCCATATCAAATCCAAAGCTCAAATCCATAGCCACAAACCACCAAGGTAGGCTAAGCCAAAAACTAAGGCCAAAACCAAACCAAAACCAAAAGCAAAACAGGGACTAAATCCAGAACCAAATCAAACCCAGATCCTATATCCAAATTCAAGTCTAAACCCCATACATCAACCAAAATTAAAACCAAAAACCAAAATCAAAACCAAATCCAAACCCAAATGCCATACCAAAATCCTTAACAATACCCAAAAAACCAAATCCATAACCAAATCAAACCCAAATTCCGATACTATCAAAACACAGATTCCAGCAAGTCCACTTGAGGACCAACTAAATATCTCAAGTACAGAATTCAAAAAAAAAAGAGAAAAAAGGGGTTAAAAATAGAGATACCCCGATGGACTTAAGGACACAAATACATTGTGCTCTTAAGGGTAAAAAGATCAAAAAATCCGGCTGGAATGAAAACCCGAAAGGGCACTTCAGGCAAAAATGGATAACCCCTCAACGTGAAAACCCGCAAAGGACGCGTTGGAAAAAGCTAAAGGGGGCCAGTCTTAGTGAAGACCCGAAAGGGCGCTGAAACTGGTAATGCGAAAAAAAAAAAGAAGAAAAGAAAAAGGGGTTAAAAATAGAGATACCCCGATGGACTTAAGAACGCAACCATATTGTGCTCTTAAGGGTAAAAGGATCAGAAAAAATCCGGCTGGAGTGAAAACCCGAAAGGGCACTTCAGGCAAAAATGGATAACCCCTCAACGTGAAAACCCGCAAAGGGCGCGTTGGAAAAAGCTAAAGGGGGCCAGTCTTAGTGAAAACCCGAAAGGGCGCTGAAATTGGTAATGCGAAAAAAAAAGAAGAAAAGAAAAAGGGGTTAAAAATAGAGATACCCCGATGGACTTAAAAACGCAACCATATTGTGCTCTTAAGGGTAAAAAGATCAGAAAAAATCCGGCTGAGGTAAAAGCCCGAAAGGGCACTTCAGGCAAAAATGGATAACCCCTCAACGTGAAAACCCGCAAAGGGCGCGTTGGAAAAAGCTAAAGGGGGCCAGTCTTGGTGAAAACCCGAAAGGGCGCTAAGATTGGTAATGTGAAAAAATAAAGAAAGAAAGCATGAAAGGGGGGACTTCACTGTCCTTCATTCAATATTTACAGAATCACAAGTCGCTCTGTAACAAACAAGCAGAGCATGATAGCTACTGAATACAAGAGAAAGAGGCCAGAATAGAAGGCCTATGCATAACTACTTCAATCCAAAACGAAGCCAGGAGGGCTTCTTCCTTTTCAGTCGCTCAACCTCTTTGGTCTTGAAAGAAATGGAGCGACAATGTTCTTCATCATCCTTAATGAGGGCGGCCTCCTCCTCGGAATCTTCGGCGTCGCCCTTAACTTCCTGTTCCAGAAAGGAGCGTGCCTCCTCAAGTTCGCGCTGCAGACGGACAACATTTTCCATCTCTGCGGTGATCTTCAGCTTCCGCGCCTTCCGGCCTTTACGCACTTCAGTAATCCGGGAGCCGCGTCTATCAGCATCATTGACCGATGAACAAAGGTCACCTTCTAAAGTCTGGATCCGCTGGTCATAAGGGGCCCAGACTGCATTACCATGGCGGCGACATACTCCGCCCCAGATATCTCCAACAAATGCCATACATCTCTTCTGAGAAATGCCTGAGTTGAAGGCTAGCGTGGTCTTTTCCTTCAACACTCGCTTGACAGCATCAATGGGTGGAGGATCTTCCGAATCCACTACTGCTCCGACGCGGTCGACAAGAAAGTTCCAAAGATCTTCATCCTCAGGGCCCGGGCTTGGCCGAGCTCTAGTGGGCCAATCCACTCCATGCTCAGGTAGGACCTCAAGTCCTAATGGCGGAGATCCACCGTCGTCAAAATCTGAAGGTGGCAGGTTGCCTGGCAAATAAAAGCACATGCATCAGCGGGTGACAATGAAGTTCACAAAATCTAAAAAAAAGGAAATGAAAAGAATGAAAGCTGCTACAACTCACTATATGGGAGATTTCCCACTTCTGTTTCCGCTTCGGGAGCTGGAGGTTGAACAGAACTTGATTCTTCGGCATAGAATTCCTGAAAAGCAGGAGGATAATCAATTGCAGACAGATCTAGGCCTCCTCCGTCTATTGATGGTTCGAGGTTATAGCTCGTTTGTCCAAAAAGTCCATCACCGTCAGCAGTATCCCCAACTTGAAATGCTGAATATGACTGTGATGTGAAGAACGGGCTCCCCAGACCATCCCAAGAAAGGAAAGGTGAACTGGTTGCAGTAAAGAAATTTGAATCCATCACTCCCCAAGGAAGGAGCTGATCACAAAAAGGCTGACCACCTGAACAAAAGGGAGGGAGGGGGTCAAGCATGAAAGAAAATATATCTGATAAAGATTGTATATGAGCTCAGTAAAGGAAGTCACCTGAAGAAGCTGCTCCCGCGGCCGGATATTCCTCGGCAGGTCTCGGGACATAAGCATCGACAGGTGTAAAAGGATATTGTTCTGCAAAGGCTTTATATTCAGCATATGCAGAGGCGCTATCGTCACATCCCGTTGCCACTGCTTCAGGAAATAGACAGTGGGATGATGGCTCAATAAAGTCAACCTCTGATGTCAAATCACCACCTGCTCGGGAAGAACTCCCATACTCCCTTCCATAAGGAAGAGAAGAATCCCCGAGCAGGGGGGGTATACTCATCTGAAGCAATCAAGTCAGTATTTCCATCATTTGCCTCGTCATCTGAAACAAATGAGTCAGAGGAAGAGGAGAAAAAAAATAAATGATGAGTAAAATTCTGAACAAAAATGATGAGAGAAGAAAAGAAAAGAAGAGAAAAGAAAACCACCACTAGATGAGGTGGAATCCGCCACTCTCCCTTTTCCAACTCTCTTGAATCTGGAAGAAGAGGGAATGTTCAAATAAGCTTCACCATTCCCTGTCTCCAACAACTTCCGGAGCAGAGATGGTCGGAAATCCAAAACAGATATATAAAAAAAAAATGAAGCAGAAAAGAAAGAAGAAGAAGAAAGATGGTGACTCCGCATATCTCCTCGAAGGAAAAAGGAGTCGTAGCCGTTGAGCGAAGCCAAGACGGTCAGCCTCAGCAACATAATTCTGCGTCAAATCCTGGATAAAGTCAAGAAGACAAGATTCAGGAAAAAGATGTCAAGTCCAATTCAAGCAAATGTCAAGAAGACAGAACCCAGAAAATGAATATCAAATCAAGGCAGAATCTCAAGCCTCAATAAATAATTTCAAATCAAGCCGTTGAGTGGAGACTGGAAGATAAGTCCCAGCAATCAAATTTCCAGCCCAACTCTAAGCAAGGTCAAAAAAGACAAGCTTCAAAAAGTGAATCCCAAATCAAGTCCTCAACAAAGCCGGAAAGGCAAGTCTCAAGAAATTTTTCTGGGGAAAAGTCAGTGAGACAAAGACTCAGGCAAAGAAGATCAAAGTCAAAGAAGCGGAGCTGATGACTCAGCACATCGTGGCCCAAGGTTGCTAGCGTTACAGTGCAAGTAGTGAAGCGCGTCAATTATGGCTATGATTATTTCAGTTCAGATTCCTCATCAAGTCATAAAGACCGGGGATAAAGCTCAAAGAACGCACGGGACGTCCTCCT
Source organism: Colocasia esculenta (assembly GCA_014218235.1). Lineage (NCBI taxonomy): Eukaryota > Viridiplantae > Streptophyta > Magnoliopsida > Alismatales > Araceae > Colocasia > Colocasia esculenta. The sequence goes on from CM024761.1 coordinate 13,153,612, forward strand.
GCGCCTTCGGCTTCGGTGCACTTCCCGTGGGGGGCATTTGTTGGACCTTAAAAAATTACAGACAACATCCTGGGTACTTCCCTTCAAGGATAAACCAACAACTCTTCAGGCCGCGTTAAGTCTCCGAACAAGTCGGAAAAAGTTAACACCTTGTACTAAACATTGAAGTACAAATATGGCATGGAAGAAAAATCCAGTAACATGAGGTCTATAAAGACCAAGTGACAAATACAAATACAAATACAGCACGGAACAAATCCGGCAGCACAAGATCCATGAAGACCAACTGTGAGATACAAATACACGAACGAGGTCCATAAAGACCGAGTACAAGTACAAGTACAAGCACAAGGACAAGCCGGCGACAGAAGCTCCGAAGATGCAAATGCAACTCTTCACCGGGCGAAACTCCAAGCAAGGGGAGCGGGACTTCAGCAAACCAGTCCCCCTAAATGAGCCCCTTATAGCCTATTTATAGGCCTCTCTCCCCCCACTTCAAAACAACCCTTAAGGGGAATGGGGGGAAGAGAGGGCGGTTGGAGGGGAGGCCCCCTCCAATTTCTGAAACATAAAACCGGTTGGGGGGTGCCCCCCCCAACCGGTTTCATGTAAATCAGGTTGGAGGGGAGGCCCCCTCCAACCTTCTAATATAAAACCGGTTGGGGGACTCCCCCTCCAACCGGTTTTATATGAAAACAGGTTGGAGGGGATCCCCCCCCCCCTCCAACCGGTTTTATACATAAAAAAGGAAAAAAAAAAAAGTAAAACAGGTTGGAGGGGACCCCCTCCAACCGGTTTTACATAAAATCAGGTTGGAGGGGAGCCCCCCAACCTGTTTTATGTAAATCAGGTTGGGGGGTGCCCACACCCCCAACCTGTTTTATATAAAACAGGTAGGAGGGGAACTCCCCCCAACCTGTTTTATATTAAACAGGTTGGGGGGGTGTTCAGACCCCCAACCTGTTTAATATTAAACAGGTTGGGGGTGCTTCCCCCCCAACCGAAATGGGGGTTCTCCCCCCCTCCATCTCCTGTTTATGCAGGGAGGGGAGGAGAAGCCAGCCCCCTATAAAAGGGGAGGCACCCCCTCTTCTGAAAGTGGTGGAAAAAATCCCAAAACCCCCCCCTTATGCTGAAGAAATCAGTCCCCAAGAGAAGGAAAGAGGAGAGGCCGGCCATGCCCCATAAACCCCCCTACATGCTGTGAAAAACCAGTCCCCTAAACCCTTGTAAACCAGTCCCTCAAAATCCCCCAAACACCTTTATACACAAATGAATGAAGAGAGAGAAAAAATCCCGTGTCCACAAGGCTACATCACAGAAGAAATTCGACAGCACAAGGTCTATAAGACCAAGTATAAAGAACAAGTACAAAGAACTTGTGTGCAGCGGAAGCTCCAAGCACTTGCAAAACCAACTCTTCGCCGACAAATCTCCGAGGAAAAGGGCAGAACTTCAGTAGCACCAACACCCCCCTAAGGGGACATATGGGGCCTATTTATAGGCAAAACCTCATGTTAAGGGGTTTAAACCCCTTAACCGATGGTGGCATGTTCCATCGGTTGGGGGTTTAAACCCCCCCCCCCCCCCCCAACCGATGGGACTGTCCATCGGTTGGAGGGGTTCTCCCCCCCAACTGATGGGACTGTCCATCGGTTGGAGGGGGAGTTCCCCTTAACCGATGGAAGGTTCCATCAGTTAGACCCTAATCGATAGAACTTCCCATCGGTTAAGGGGATCAATCCCCCTCATCTCCCTCAAATGTAAGGGGCTAAAACCCCTTTAAATATAGCTCATGTAGCTCATGTATAGGGGCTAGCTTTCTGGCTCCCCTGGAGGCTCTTGCTGAAAGGAAATAAAAAAAAAGAGGCAAAAAGCTTTTTCTCAAAAGTCCCCGCCTGTTCTGAAGGCTCCCCGCTCGGTGTGAAGATATCGGCTCTTCCCCCGCTCGGTGTGAAGCATTTGCCCTCGACAAGCGTAAAGAAAGGGAGATCGTCCCCATCCGGCATCGACATCTCCTCAATCCCCCTGCATGCCGAGCTAGTCTCCATGGAGGGCTTCTCAAAATTTTTTTATAATGCAACCCATACCCCCACATCGAGCAAGACTCTGTGGGGGTAATAATTAAATCGTGTTCTTTGGGGTTTAAATACCTTCCATATCGAGCAAGACTCTATGGATATACGGTATTTAAACACCCTTGTTCTCGTGCTCTAAATGCCTCCATATCGAGCAAGACTCTATGGCCATGGGCATTTAGATGCATATGTTCTTCCCGCCCGTCGAGCAAGACTCCGGGATGGGTGAGTGTTTGTGCTCATATGTATATATTTTCTAAGGAAACTCTGCCCAAGCAGAGGTTCTGCCCGAAAATATACTCATATGTTCACAAATATTGTGCTCATATGTATATGTTTTCTAAAGGAAACTCTGCCCAAGTAGAGTTTCTGTCCGAAAACATACTCATATGTTCTCAAAAATATATGTTCATATGTATACGTCTTTTAAAAGAAACTCTGCCTAAGCGGGGTTCTGCCCAAAAGTATATTCATATGTCCATAAATATATATATGCATATACGCGTATTTTAAGGGGAAACTTTGTCCATACAGGGACTCTCCCCTAAAAATAATACAATCATATGCCCATTAAATACATGTTCATATATTCGCGTGGTAATTCTGCCTATGTAGGAGCGCTGTCCAAATCCATAATATACTCAAACACCAATTGAATTCATGGGTATACGCCCGCTCATTTCCCAATCTATATTTCAAATCCCCAAAAGGAATCCATACTCCTTTTCAAAAATGAAATCCTTTCCTCAAGGCAAATATCCTTCTTTTCAAAAATAAAATACCTTCTTTAAGGAACAAATCCTTTCTTTTAAATCAAAATCTATTTTGTCCAATAAAAAAGGGAAAACACCGCATTACAATTTTCTAGAAAATGCATAATCTCTCGACTTTGCTATCAATGGTATTCGGGTTAAAACTGATGTAAAAATAACATCAAAAGTTTTTAACTCGATGTAAACAAAACATCGATTCCGATCGATGGAGACAGGGGTGCAGCACACACTACCCTAATCGCCTGATGAATAAAAATCGCGGAACAAAGAAGTTCAAACTAAAAGTGGCGCACTTGTCCATTCCATGGACATCAAATTTTCTCTCTGCATTGCGCGGATTTTAGTTTTCTGTCTGTTAGACAGGCTGGCTCGCCCTGCAAGGTAAAATAAATGAATAAAAATCAACTCAAACTCAAACACCATATAAAATACAAAAGCAACGAAAATTTCCACGTCCGACAGCCGGTTGGCCCGCTCTTCCCTGCTTGATTTGGCGAGCCTCCTGCTTGGTGACCCACATTTTCCTCATTTTGCGAGGCTGGTGAGATGCCGAGCTGGACGCCTGCCCCAGTTGGGATCCTTTTGGGGAATCCCGCTTGCTTTGCCGGATCCCCTGGAGGGGAGCGAATTGGTTGGAGGCGGATATGGTAGGGATGCATCTGTCCCTTGGCATGATCGGCTCGCCTCCATCGAGCTGGATGCGCACGTCTCCGACGAGGACTGTCTTGCCGGAGTTGGAGACTATCGCCCTGGGCTTGTTGCCCCTGCGGCTCTGGCGCTGCCCCCTTTTTCTAGGGACCGTGACGCAGGAAATAGTATTAACCGAGAAGACTCGGCCTTGACTTGGGCGAGGCTTGATACCTTTGGCAACAGTGGCCTTTGGTGTTGCCGCCGACGTTGTTTGGACGGTGGGCACTACCCCCAGGAAGTGGGGGGAGCCCACCACAGCAGGAAAGTCGCCAAACACCAGCGGAGTGGTGAGATAGCCACATTTGGCGTGGCTAGCGACGACGAGCGGACCGTATATGACCGCTGCCATTTGCTTTGCTTGAGGAAGTTGCAGGTGGAGGTGGGCCTTTCACGCCGATTTCAGCTCCTTTTGCACCTGCATTGTGAATGTTAGCCATCATTTATCCTATGTCGGCATAAGGTCTTTTTTACGTATGTATGAAAGGCAGGAATAGTCTCACTGAGCGTGCCAGACTGTGGAATGCGGAAGAAAGAGACGTGGTCTTCTTTAAAAAAAAAAAACCCTTTTTGTGGTGGATACATGCAATATTTGTCCATTTATGTAGGAAAAATATATGCGTGCATGTATATCTATGCATGGGCGTGCCAGACTGTTTAAAATAAACAGACAAAAAAGATTTGATATTTATGAGGCACATCGGGTATAGACTCTAAGCCCTCGAGTATTTTGTATATTCATTCCGCGCGCGTCCGTTTTATCAGGCAATTGGGGTGGTCGTGTACTGGACCATTCCCCACCGACCGAAGTCGGTGTTTCATTTACATCGGGTGAAAACCCGAATACCTTTGATACGATACGTTTGTTAAAAGCCTTACCGAAATTAGGAAATTTAGATGACATTTTAAATTCCACAAATATCCTCAAGGTCAAACATATATTTTTATGACATTTGCACGTACGTCTTTAATGAGGTGTATGTGCCTCCATTAGGCGTTTACATAAGTCGTGCCTTCACATGCGTGTTATTTTAAAACACAGAAGGACTTAATTACAAAATTTCACGATCTGATATATAGACCTGCAGTGTCTTCTTCCTCCCACGTTAAGGAGCACGGACGGAGTACAGAGACGGAGCAAGAGCGGACGACGGGAACTCGGAGAGGTATTCTCCCCAAAATTCTCCCAAGAACCAACTCCTTAGGGCTTCTATGTTTGGATCTCTCCAAAAGTCCCCTCTCTAAACAGTCCTCCCAAGGTTTCTTCCAAAGGTTCTTCCAAGGTTTTTTCAAGCACGAACTCCTAAGGTTTTTCCTAAGTTCTTCCAAAGTTTTTTCAAGCACGAACTCCCAAGGTTCTTCCAAGGTTTTTTCAAGCACGAACTCCCTAGGACTTTCTTCCTTTCTGGAATTTTCTTGGGCTGAGCTGTTTGTGTGTTTCACTTTCGAACCCGTTTATCTCAGGTGTTCGAAGTTAGTAAACCCCGAGGCTGTTCTCGGGACTTTTCGGTCGTTTCTCGACCTCCCGGGGCTCTTTGGTCGTATTTTGACCCCCCGGGGCTTTTAGGCCATCTCTCGACATGTTCGAGGGTTTCTGTCGTTATTTGACAGTCCCAAGACTTGGAGTGGCCTACCATAAGCCGGGCCCAGGAGAGCGCACGTTGTTTCATAGAAATGGCGTGGGTCCCGCTCCACCGGGCCGTGCAAATGGCATGAGCCAGGTCTTCTCAGTCATTTATTGACTTTTCGGAGCAGTTCCGGATATTTCCGTCATTGATTGACTTTCCTGGATGCTCTTGCCATTTATCGACTTGCTTGGACTTCTCCGCCATTTGTTGACGATTTCCGAGAACTCTCCATCTGTTCAGCTTCAAGTCACACCTAGGAGAGCGCATGCCGCTTCATAGAAGTGGCGTGGGTCCCACTCCACCGGGTTGGACAAAAGGCATGAACCATCGGGTTATTTTTGCCATTTTCCCCGCCACAGGGACGTATCCGCAATTTTTAGACAATAGGGGTATTTCTGCAATTTTTCGGGACTGCAGAGGTATTCCTGTAAATTGCCCATAGATAGGACATATGTGTAATTTATTACACATGTACAACCTTTTTGCCCTTGGGGGTCTTTGTGTAATTTCACACAAACTTGGGCCCATATGGTGGTCTTCATATGAAGAACAAACATCTTCTCCCCCTCCCAAGGAGGGGTCTCAAGGCTGGACCTTCTTTCTTCTTCCGAGATCCTCAAGCCAAAAATTCATCCTCTTCTTCATGGCCCTTACCCCCTATTTATAGGGGTTTGAGGGGCCAAGGGGTTCCTACGGCCCCTTTTGGGGATTTGGGCACTAAAACCTGCCCGCTGGGGGGTGTGCATAGAGAAAAACCCCCCTTAGGGGGGTGCTGCGGCCCAAAAGGCCCCTGCGTGGTCCGGCGACAGGGGGGAGGGTTCTGCGCAGGACCACCCTGCAGGGGGTGGCCCTGCGCAAGAACCACCCCGTAGGGGGTGGCCCTGCGCACAAACAGGCGCAGGAACACCCCCGCAGTGGGTGGCCCTGGCGCCATGACCACCCTGCAGGGGGTGGCCCTGTGCACAAACACCCCCGCGGGGTGTTTGGCGCAGGAACACCTCAGCTGGGGGTGTCCTGGCGGCAGAACCCCCTGCTAGGGGTGTCTTGCTGGCCCGGCTCCTCTTTGGGGCAATTTTGGGGGTGTTCTTTTGTTAATTTTTTGTGTCAACACTGCCCTAATTAATAGAAGTCACAGGGTTAGAGAGGCCACAAGTCTGTTATTGGGCTGCTGTTGCTCCCTCTCCCTTCTTTCTCTTCTTCTTCCTCATGCTTGGTCTGTTTCTCTCTTGAAAATTAACACACTGAATTGGCTAAATGGGGTTAGTGTAAAGTTGATAGAAGGAGAAGGATGTGGCTGAGATGAGAAGGCTAGCAACTGGTTCTTGCAACTCTTCCTGATGCTCTGTTTTGCAAAACAGAGCCGCAAAACAAAACTCAGTGCTTTCAAGCAACTCCCTCTTTGCACCATGAAAGGCATGGAAGAGACAGAAAAGGCCAGCAATAGATCCCCTTACAGTCCATTCAGATGGGCAGAAAGGGAAGAATGGAGAAGGGAATTGCATGACCTTCTCTACACTAATACTAGGCATGGAGACCAAATCTTAACAGCTAGTTTGAAACCGCAATAGTGGTCAATATACAAAGAAGGAAAACAACACTGCCCCTGCAGTCAAAAAATAAGGGTGCAAATGGAAAGACAAGAATCTCCTGCTGGCCCTTAGCAGTGGCAAAATGGAAATTTATAAAAAGAAAGAGAGGAATGAAAGGAGAAAAAGGAAAGGATAGAAGAAGCATTAGGTGCTGGATCAGACCCAGCCGACCCTGATCCGAGTCTGATCGGATCGCCAGATCCGCTTAATTCCATGGGAATCCGGCCGATCCAAGATCGGCTAGGTTAAAAAATTAAAAAAAATTGTAAAAAATGAAGAAAAAAAATCAGAGAAAATTCTGAAAAATCATAAAATGCAGAAAATTATAAAAACACATACAACATTCATTGCATACAAACACAATGAAATTCAATTCTTATCATGTTCATCTATCATCATCATCATCTATCATAAAGAACAATAACGATGATTAAGACACTAATGATTATGTTCATACATGGAAAAAATATATATATCTACAAGTTTATAGTATGAAATAAATAAAAATATCTTATCAATTTCACATTTCAGAACCCTTATCCTCTGCCTCATGAAATTGAGCAGGTGGCCCATAGTCATGTCCTTCATACTAGGTATCTCCATAGCCAAACAAATAATTGGCGATGTCTTGGAATCCTCTTTGGATGCTTCGAGGTGTCGTTGCTTGTTGGCTTGAACTTTCTCCTGATTGTCTTAGAGTGAAGAAACTATCATATCCAATAGTTTGAATATTGCCAAAGTAACCTATCCCAGTACTAGAGCTGATATCCGAATATGGCAATTTTGGGGGACTAAAAATGGGTGGATAAGAAGGCCATATCCTCAATCATGCCTTGCTTTCCTTTATTGGCCTTCATATCCCCCATGTTGTTTTTGTGCTTCCCTTTGGTTTCCTTCTTGTTGATGGGATGGTACTGAATAATCTTCATATTCTGAAAGGATACCCCCAAGCCCATAACTTTCTGTGGCTCCAGTATTTACAACAACACTATCATCATCATCATCATCAGGTGATTGAGTGGAGTCATTACTCCGAACTTCTCTTCCTTTCTTAAGCATCTTTCTTCGACGGTGATAATGTTTTTCCTCTGCCTCATATAATCTCGCCAAGTGAGGTGGTAGGGGTGGAGCCTCAGAAAATGGCTCCCCAACAGATGTCTCCTCAGGAGAGTCCTCTAGATGATCTTGTGATTTTCTTCTTGGTTCATCTGTTCTTCTTTCCTTGTGCGATTTTGTTTTTATCTTGCCTTTGTCTTTCTTCCTCTTTAGGTCCAATTGAGTGGTAGATCTTCTTAATGCTAGCTGAGATGAAGAAAGTCTACTAGACTCCTGTACAGTGGCAAATCTTCTTAATTTGGGCCTTTGACCTCTCTCAGGAAGAGACTCATGTACAGGTTCTTTAAATTCTACATCTTCTGCACATGCCTAAACTAGGCGCTCATCAGGATGAAACTCAAGTATATCTCCCTCAGCTCTCGTCTCCACCCAAGCATGTAAAAGGTGTTCTTCATTTAGCAATTCATCCACATTTGTCTTAGGAACTACTTCCTTAGTTATTCTGCTAGCTAATTGTATGAATCTATTTCTTTATATTTTTTTGCATTTCTTCTTTTTGCTTCACCCTTAAGCGCATATTATAGTGGCAATAGACCAACTTCTCTAGCCTATCCACACCCAGCCTATTGCGGATTTTCGTATGGATGAGGTTTAATGTACTCCAATTTCTTTCACATTGGCTATAAGAAGTGGTCTCACTTAACACTCTCACTGCAACATATGTTAAAGGGTTCGTGCCAGTTTGTTGGTAATTTACTTGAATCCACCATTCAACTGTTGCAATAAAGGGAGTGAACATTAATCAGTTTATAATGGTGAATTCCTAAATATGATAAATTTATGATTTTGGGCAAACAATTCTCATGTAAAATAACCTGGAGTAAGTCTTGGACCTGCATATCTCATGTCATATTCTCCATATATCCCAAGTTTCATCCTATACCTCTCCACCTACAAAATGGAAGATATAACATATGTTAAATGACCGTTGCAAAATGAAACATAAATACATTTGCAAAAGATAACATTCTATGCTATCTCTGTCATTGCATCAAATCTCTCATTCATTGTCCTTGCTAGGTGACTGATGACGTTCATGGTGCCTCTCATCACTCCTTCATCATTATGTACATTATCTTTGTATTGAAATCTAGGGTTGAAAAAATACCCAGCATATGATAAGAATTTTCAGCATGGTTTTGATAAAAATTCATCCATTAATTAGATTCAATAAATTACTTGCAGTATGAGATCATGGTGGAGAGTCATCTCCCATCTCTTGTCAATGATGGCCCACCATTTTTTGTATGTTTTGGGATTCCTTTCTCTCAAATGTTCATTTGCTCTGTCCATTTCCTCATATAAATATCTTATATCATTTTTATCATCACCATCAACCATTCTGAAAACAAGTACTAGAGACTCTATTACTTTAAGGTAGTACAAAACTTTCTCTCAAAATCGTGCATTGCTAAGCAAATCTTGTACTTGGAGAGCAACATCTTTACTTTCAGGCCTAAGAGTGTGTACATGTTGCAAACATTGTTCAGAATTTATCAACTAGCTCAATTGATGCCTATATTTTATGTGGCTCTCCAAAGAAATAAAAATTGATGCAAATCTAGTGGGCCTAACACGAAGAAGATCTCGTCTGCCTGTGAATTGCCTCATCATATTCAAAATTCTATTGTGACCATAAATAAATGAAGTGATCATTTGAGCATCGTCAATGAGGCCATAAATATGTAGATCTCTGCCTATGTCTTCCATCATCAAATCGATACAATGCGCTGCACAAGGAACTCAATACAAATGTTCTCTTTTTTCATCAACAATCTACCAGCAGCCTTGTAGCTCGCTTCGTTGTCAGTGACAACCTGCATAACATTTTCTTCACCCACTTCCTCCACAACTTCATCCATTAGTCTAAACAAGTAATCTGCATTCTTGATGTTGCCATAGGCATCAACAGATTTAAGAAAAATGGTACCCTCACAGCAATAAACAAGGAAATTAATCATAGATTTTCTTGTTATCCCTATCCAACCATCACATATAATAGTGCAACCACGTTCTTTCCAAACATTTTTGAAGCCATTAACCATATTTTCAACTCATTATACTCATCATCAAGCCCAACATCATAAATATATTTGCGTGTGGGAGCCTGAAGACCAAGCCCAACTTCTGCAATTACATCCAACATAGTCTGAAAATATGGGCTCTCTGTCGTATGAGCCGACACGCTGCTGCATGCAAAAATCATTTGATAATACCTTCGATTGCTCCCTTTGCTACCTTTGCAGTGGCTTCGACTCCTTTCAAGGCCTGTTTGATAGAAGCTTGTTTTACAGACCTTGATCTATACAAATATCTGTCCATAGAACCCCGTGTACGATCATGAACATCTGAGAGTCTACCTCCACACCCTAATGCACCGTCAACCCTACGAACTGATGTGCTCCTAGGGAGAGATCTCCTGGAGTCATATCTAGGCAAATGTGACTTTGATGTTCCCATGCCCCTTCGTCTAACCTCTTCCTCTGCATAAGAATGCCAACTAGTACGTGCAGCTACAGTGAACTTAGGATCAGGATCATCATCATCTTCATCACCCTCATCATCGTCATCATTGATTGGTAAACTGTAATCTTTATGAATCTATTGCCCATAAATCTCATCTCGAAGTTGTTGTTGCTGTTGAGTTGTCAATAATTTTTTAGTCTTTTTCCTCTTCATGTACACTTTCATTTCATTCCTAACCTCAAGTAGACATGATGGACATTTTGTTACATTTCTTGAAATCCCAACAATATGTTGTTTAAGACGATATACGCCTCCAAACATCTCCTTTGCACACCAATTACATTTCACTCTCTTCTGCCGAGCATCAAGGAGAGTACTATGAGCCGAACCAGGATCAGTGGCCTACTGCTCCACCTCTTGCTCTTGATGTTCTTGATCTGCCATATTCCTGTGCAAGATAGAAACTTAGATGTGATGTTTATGCATGTGCATTTTGTACAATGAGACTAAATGAATGCAATTGAATCTGCAATAAGACTAATAAATGCAGTTGAGTGCTTTGATCACTCAATTGCACGTTAATTACATTAATTAGATAAAATCCTTAATTTTTAAACCCTAATTAGGGTTCAATTTGTGGATTTTTGGGCAAATGGACCATGCAATGCAATTGAGTCTACAAGCAAATTCTAATCAACTCAAATTGACTGCATTGGACACTCAATTGCACATTTGTTACATTAATTAGACAAAATCCCTAATTTTCAAACCTTAATTAGGGTTCAATTTGGGGGGTTTTAGTAATGAGGGTCATAAACATCTTATCAATGCTACTTATCTATAGATCTATAACATATTAAGCATTTCCTATTTTTGATATTTTAAAAAAAAAAGTTTAAAAAATGACCTTGCACAACCGGTGGCGGCAGTGGACACCACCCTCCTTCACTCACAAAAACATCTTTCAAGAGGTGGACAAACACCCAAAGCAAATGCAAGACTCTTCTTGGGGCACCTTAGGGTTTAGATCTAAAAATTTCAAAAAAATACAGAAGAGAGAAAAAGGAGAAGAGAAAAAGAGAGGAAGAAGGAAGAAGCGGCAGCGGCAACAGCAGCGTGCAGCGGCGCCGATGAGGGAGGAGACCACCGGAGGGGGGGGGGGCTGGGAGGGGCGGGCTGGGTTGGTGTGGGGCAAACTGCTCAGACAGTTTTGTCTGTCCAGACTCGATCCCTCCTTAAGGAGGGATCTGCAGGAGTCGGCCCTAGTCGGGTCGGATCCGCCTGGAGGTCTAGAGTGGCTCCCTTGGAGAAGTCATATGCACGCTTGATTTTTTTTATCGGACTTTGAATTTTTAGTATTCTATTAAGTTTATTTAAATTATGAAATTTTTAAATAGACCAAAATATGAGGGATTAGAAAGTCGTTATTTTGATGGAATTACCAAAATTGTAGTTTTCTTCTTGGATGGGAGAGTTGATTTTTTTATTGATAATAGATATGATTTTTCTGATATTTTTATTAGATTCAAATGAGGAGGTACTTCCTTATTTACATGTAATATCTTAAGTTAATGAAACTGCAAATTCTAACATTTATTTAAATGATATTCAGGTAAATAATACACAGTCTTTAATATTGTATGTTTTTCTTGTATTATTATAGTAGTAATAATATACAAAGTCTTATGTTTCATATACTATGAATGCATGTATGATTGATTTTAATGCAAATGTTAGTTCTTTCAACTTATCAGTTTTTTTCTGATTTTTTTTTCAATTCCCCCCCCTAAAAAAAAAAAAAAAACTGGCCGATCTAGGATTAGGTAGACTTCCCTTGGATCTGTGGGATCTTGTGATCTTATCCCGGATCGGATTGGATTGGATCAGTGACTAGCGATCCCGATCCGATTTCGATCCTGCCTTCCATGGATTTCGACCCTAGTCGCCCGATTCCGCTCTGAGTCGGCCGACTTTGCCATCCATGTTCAGTATCGGTTGAGGAGGTTTGTTTTGGGGTTCAGGTTGGGTTTGTTCATTGGCACCTGTTGCCAATGAATCAGTTTCAGTTCACCACACTCACCAAAATGGCCGGGTTGCAGCTCTAGATCTAATTGTACTATGATCCATCTTTCTTTGTGAAAAGATGAAAGGAAAATTGTGGATCTTATAGACATCCTGATAATGGCTTTACCTGTTCTAGATAATGGCATTAGATTTCTGTTTATCACTGAGGATGGAGTTGGCATTCATTTATCAAATAGACTAGTAATCTTGCCAATGATGAAAGAGAGCTCGTAGAACTAGCTTTGTTAGTTTTACTAATGACTTAATTCTTTCCTATTGGCAGGAAATATCACTGTCACTTGGTTGGGTACCCAATCAACAGGGTTCTCTCTTCAAAACTGGTTCAATCCATTGCTTCTTCACCTCATTCTGTGTTGCACAACAGTGTAGAACAAAGTTTAATAAATCACGGTTCATCTTGTCAACCAAACCCGGTGAGTCTGGTCAAGCAATCAATCTGTTATGCTTAATGATATTGCACTAACCTCTTAGTGAGTTTTCACTATCAGGAAACAGCCAATGTAGGCGGTGCTAGTTAACAAGCCACTTTTTTCATTGCAACAGGGACAGGTGGTGCCATCAGACCATGCTAGAGCACAAGCTACCCCAGGACAATTTGGTGAGGCAATCAACTCTTATTCTCGGGGAGGTTTTTTTCATGTTGATGACTTGAACTTTCTTTTAAGGAGCCATTGGTTGTTAAACAATCATCATATAGCTTATCAATGACAAAAAGCAGGAGATCCGGAGAAAAGGAGGCATGATGGTCACATTTCAGAATCAGAATCATCGAAAAAGCAAGCTCTAGATGGCAGAACTGCAGTTGGAGTTGGGAATCACAATGGAATACAGGTTTCAAGTTGGAATTATTTCTAGCTGTCTACCTCTGTTATTCATAATTTTATGGATGTTCTATGGTGGTTAATCACAATCTTTAATGGCTAAATCAATTATAGATGTTTTTTATTGACACACGTGAACTTCTTAGGCCTTACGGAGAATTCTACCTCATTCCTTCTCGTCTTCTTTCCTGTTATTTTCCATGCAATGTTTCCTTATCTTGCACCTGCAACCTTTGGCCAATTTGAAAATTATATGGACTGGAGAACCTTTGGTGTATGTATGTGTGAACGTCTTGTGTGTATGCACATATATGTGATGTGCTCATGTGAGTGATTTGTGTGCATCTACATGGGTATGGATACCCACAGGACATCAGAGAGTTAATAAATTCCAGTAGGTTCCTAATGTCTAAATCACTAAAAAATGATAGTCTTATTCACACACCCGTCAGTTTTTCAGAAATAAAAGAATTGGGAGACTGTCTAGTGACCCCACACTGCGCCTACCAGTTATTTAGAAAGAAGACAATGGAGAAAGCACCGTCCACCGACTCCAGTCAATTATGTTCACAATGTGCAGTTTGGATTCTTTATGTAGAAAAGGTATTGAGTGGTGAATGTTTGGTTAACTCTTGATCGTAGGCAGTTTTTGGTAATGGACTTTCTCAAAATCCCGTTGTCCTAATAGGCTAAAGGTCTGTGTTACCTATAAATTTGGATTGTATGTGCATCTGAAACGTTGTTCGGGATTTTGTCAGATCATTCTTGGAAGGAAGCTCAGCTCAGAAATTTTCATTTATTCTGACAGCTTTCTGCACTGTTTATTCTACAGAAAGGAGCAAGATATGTGCACGAGTAATGAAGTGTCATGCTGTTGCAAAGAATGCCATTTTGATATTGTTAGAATATAAATCCTCTTTTTATGCTTCTCTTTACAGACCGGAGGAGATGTTGGACTGCAACGAAAGCAAGAGATCATGATTATGGTCCGAAAGAACAAGAATTTACGTTCAGAGTGAGTGCAAACACTTTTGATTTACCACTTTGCTGGTGCTTCTGTTTGTCTTTTGTCTCACAGAAGATCGGAGACTTGGTATATTATCTAGCCTGTGGCATAAGTTGTACTTGTGATCCTCTCCATTGTGATCTTTTATAACATTGGTTGTTTGGGAAAACCTGAAGGAATGTTGTGTCACTAAAGGGTGAACGTGGTATCCTTTACTATGGTGTGAGAATGAAAAACCAAAAAACTGTAAAATTTTGAGAGTCAACATTGTGAAAGGTCAATCAGTTTACTCATTATCTCTGATTGTCACTTGCTTTTGACCCCCTCAGTGAAGATTAGTCGGTCTGGTGGCTAATCTTTCATGCCACCAGCCACCCTCTGCTTGCTGGAGGAGAGTGGAATAGTCGGATATTTAGAGGATTGTCACGTCATCAGGATGCTGTTTTGATGCTTTTTGTGCTAGAGTGAAGGAATGGACTGTTGTTTTTTGTAATTTGATTCATCTACTTCTTCCCTTTTTGGTTTTTTGGGGAGTTAGTGTGGATCTCCTTGTATACGTGGTGGGGTGTTGTTTTTTTGGTGTCTCACCTATACTTATACATTCTATTCCCTCTTTCATTAATATATATGTGGTACTGTCTACTCTAAAAAAAAATCACTTGCTTTTGACCATCTTTGTTATCTTAATTTTCTCAGGTGCTTAGATTATGAGAAGGCGGTGAAAGAGCTTTCATTGAAGGTCTCTCTCTCTCTCTCTCTCTCTCTCTCTCTCTCTCTCTCTTATACCGACACCCACACGCCACTCAGGTACTATTGGATCTTTGTAATCAAGAAACATTATCCTCAAAACTGCATTGTGGGGACCAAATTATGCAAATGTGGTTTTGTAAGGATGTTCCTCATCTGACACGTTTCAAGATTTTATCTGGGGCCAAAAGAAGATAGCTACCCACCTTTTAGATGTCTAAGAGGATGAAGGCACGAACAATGTTCTAGGACTGCTTCCAAGCCTTCTGACTTATGGTTAATTCAATTACTTGAATAAGGAAGTGGACGCACAGTTATCATTAATTCATTTTTTATTTCAATGGAAGGTTATGGGGTGCAAATTTTCATATCATCATCCTGGTCGATCCTCTTCGTCTATGTAACATACGATCAACATGTTATTGTCGTTTGAGCAGGTAGAGAAGCTCAGAAGTGAAATTGAGGGTGTTCGACGCCGACATGATGAGCTCGAAGTAGACTACAGATCGATCGTCGCCGAGACCAAGTCGGAGAAGCATTGAGTGTTCGATGGGGGTACATCCTTCTCTTCCTTCTCCTACGTAACATATCCGCGGTGGTTCTCCGTGTCTATAGTGAGATGTACATATCATGGCAAGTCCATTTGGCGTGAAGGAGATGGATAGATCATTCGTCCCGCAGGTTATTTGTACATTCGGTCCCACAATTTTGGTCTCCCTCCGTGATAGTTCGCTAACACGTTCACATGCCTGTAAGATGCCCTTTGGAGGGCCGTAGGAGCATAATGGAAGGTAGCACTTAGAAATATGTATGCAAACTGACTTCAGTTTGGTTTGGTTCTCTCAACCTGCTGATGTGTCTGCATAAACCTATTGGGATAGTTTCCTGATAGTTTTGTGCTTAATGTCAGTATTTTGGGTCTCTCAACCTGCTGATATTTCAGTATAAACCCATTGGGTAGTGTAGTTTTCCTGACAGCTCTGTTCTAAATATTGTAATTTTGAATACGTGGAGTAGCTTTGCTACAAAGGGTTGTAACCTTTCACTTCAACTAATCCTTCATGCAGCTGGTCGGTGGATAAGAGGCATACACCACTAAACAGGTGTTTTGCTAGCATGTCCCCCATTGTCTTCTTTGCATTCTTCCAGTAGGAAATGCTGGATTTCAGTATATGCGTTCAAGAGATAGCAGTAACCAAGCATTGCATACGTTATATTTTATTTTCTGCAGGTCTCGGTAATAATTCCGAAAATAATATTTTCATGTGTATGTACGTTATATATATATATATATAATGTGTGTGTAATATGACCTCGTTCATAAAAATATCCCTCCGTGGACTGTTCAATAAACAAAATTAATGAGTTGAAATTTGACTAGTTAAGATGTTCAAATATATCTGCTAGTGCATAAATTAAAACACAATGTGTTTTCTACCACTGTTAACTACACTAATTTTACACGTTTATATAGCAGGGTCATTTTAATGAATTGGCATGTGCAATTATCAACACAAGAAGGGTATTTTTGGAACTTTCTTTCTTGGTTCTTCCCAAATAGTTTCACCACCAGAAGCTCTCATTGGGCGAAACTGGACGATTTGGTCTATTGTCGGTGCCAAGCTTGAGATGCTCTCTTTCTGTGTTTTTTTGAGTTTGATGAAAAGAACCATTAAACTTATAAATGTTAAATTCAATATTAGGAATATCATTATGAAGCTTCCCTAGCACCTAGATATATGGATATAATAGACAATCCTGGGATAAAAGTAACGGGAATTTGATTCCCGGTCCATTTTAGAGTAGGTTGGTTAATTTTTAGTCCAGACAGCTATAAAGTTTAATGTCCGGTCATTTGTTGTCTCAAAATTAGTTTTCAATCTAAAATGGATGAAAACCGTCAAAGGTGGTAACAGTCTATTGATTGTGTATCAGAAATACCCTCCTTAGTGGATGGATATTACATGGCTTGCCACTCCTTTTAATTTTTAGTCCTATATTGGCATTTCCGGTCCAAGAAGTCCAATTTTTAGGTCTTCTATCTGCGCATAAGTATGGAAGAGCAAACCCAGTGTTTTGTATAGTTCACATGGAGGAAAATTAGGGAGATTGATATGAAATTTTAGAAAGAAAAGTTATGAACCTGTATAATGTTTTGTCATCTGGAAAATGCATGCTCCAAGGGTTAGTCCATGGTTCTTTTATGTACCTGTATAATGTTTTGTCATCTGAAAAATGCATGCTTCCATGCCAGTATCAGTTTCTCAAATCTCAATTATAATGAAAATATCATGATGCTTCTAGTTAAGCCTTTTTGTTTCCAACTGAGGCACATGTAGCTGCATTTTGTTAATGTTCAGTCTGGCAATTTATGGTGTTTATCTTTGAAACATCAAATTACATAGAGCTCGAGAAGATCTGTTTTGTTTCTGCTTTCCGACTTTGTAATGAAACATGTCAATTGCAGAACACGTATTACTGGAGACAGCCTATTGATTTCATTTGCCTTATTTATTGTGTTTGTTCTCGCCTTCCTTTTCATCTTGGTTTGTTGCTGTCACCATCTCCTTTTGTCTTCCCATCTCGTCTCTTGTTCTTCTCTCTGCCATCCTACACCACATATTAAGCTACACATGGTCATGTCAAAATGAGAGAATTAGCCAATGATAATGGCACTAGATTCATGATTATCTTTGTTCCGGTTCAGGATTACTTGAACTGCCAGACAGTAGTTAAGTTCCTCTGCAGATATCATATCTCACACAAAGAGCTAGCACGATCAAAATAGCAAGAACTCAAAATAAGCAGCTAGAAGAAACATGTTGAAGGGAAAATGTTTAAAAATGTTACATACTTCAAAATAAGCAACAGAAGTTTAAGATCCACCATCTTGTCCAATGAAAAGTTCGAACTTCGAATAAAATACATGTTCCAAACATTAGATTAACATCTATTACATTTGCCTCCTAAACTTAAGATCCACCATCACTCTCATCTTCAGCAACAGAAATTTTAAGAAAAGAGAAAGCCTCTGGTAAGACCTTGGCAATCATCCTCGCTTTCTTTAGAAGACTTTGGCATTGTTTAAGTTTTTCATCTAGCTCTGCAACCCGACATTCAAGAGTTGTGATTTTAACTTCTTTCTCACAGCAACAATTAGAAGATGATTCTCATTCGACAAAATGAGTTAGATGATCACACCACATGAAGAATTCACAACCACCATGCTTTAGATGAAAATAGAAGTAGTATTAAAATGAAAGTACATAAAATATTCTAAAACTCGTAATTGAGTGTAAGTGAATACCTTGCATCTATAATAATGTCTCCCTGGATTTCTCTCAGTTTGACTTATTCTTATTGCACAATAACCATGTCCGGACGGACATCGCATAGGTGGAATAGGAGCATGACTTGCCATTCCACTACAACTCACATGAACAATGAAGTTAAAATCAAATATGTTAGATTAGAATAAGCATATTTACCAAAGATACATTAATAATAATAAATGTAGTAAACATGTCCCATACCTACTCGACTATTGGATTGGAGCAAGATTTTCGATTGTGACCTGGTTGTTTGCATCTAGAACATGTATATACCATCTTATCAAACTCCAATGATTGTTGTGAAGGTATTCTATTCTTCTTTCGTCTTCCAGGTCGGAAGACGAAAGCAGAATGTACCAAAAATCCCCAAGCAAGAACCCCCAATATCCTGTATGAACAGTAAAAACCTCAAATGTACCACAAATGTACCCAGATGCGTAGGTGTTCTCCAAATGTCGCCCTCGAGCAGCGCGGCGTCGCCCTCGAGCAGCGCCGTCACCCGGTCGCCCTCGCACAGGTGCGCGCGGCGTCGTCGCCTCGAGCAGGTGTCCTGTGCGTGCGGCGTCGTCCGGTTGCCCTCGCACTTCGCCTCGAGCAGATGTCGCATAGGTGCGCGCGGCGGCGTCGCCTCGAGCAGGTATCCTGTGCGCGCGGCGTCGTCCGGTCGCCCTCGAACCACGCCTCGAGCAGATGTCATACAGGTGCGCGCGGCGTCGTCGCCTCGAGCAGGTGTCCTGTGCGCGCGGCATCGTCCGGTCGCCCTCACACCATGCCTCGAGCAGATGTCGCACAGGTGCGCACGGCGTCGTCGCCTCGAGCAGGTGTCGCACAGGTGCGTGCGGCGTCGCCCGATCGCCCTCACACAGGTGCGCGCGGCGTCGCCCTCGAGCAGCACGACATCCTCGCCCTCGAACAGGTTGGCGGAGGGGATGTTCGATGCATCCAGAAGACCGTGAGTAACGAGGATCTAAGGGGTATTTTCGCATTTTAGAAAACTTGACCAGCGGCGTAAAGTTATTGGATGTAAAATTACAAACTTAACAGTCAAAGGATCTAACATTAATTTTTCTGGTCTTTGGACTGGAAATTAATATATTTTATTAATTTGGACCGGATATTAATTTTCCCTAAAAGTAACATATGATGATGATAGTTGCATGCAATTCTAAATGAACCCCATGCCGCAAGCCCAACCAAGTGTTGATTAGAACTTTTAAAAGAATAGAAATTATAGTAATAAGCTTGGCAAATCTCTTGCCCATTGACGCGATCCAACTCATCTCCTTTGTATCCCACAAAACCGTTGCGATTTTTTAAATGTCTATTCTTGTGGGAGTAGCCTGACAACTGATTGATGTCATTTTGTGTTGAGAAAAGTTTAATGTACTTGTGCACTTGTTGCATTTAGGCATTGGCATGGCAGTTTGCATGGTGTTAAGTTGGGCGCTAAGAAAAGTTTAATACACTTATTTAAGTACATTTGTTGTATTTAGGTAGTGGCATGGCAGCCCGTGTGGCGCCAAGTTAGGCGCCATATAGATTGCTAGACAGAGAGAGTGGTGGGCGGCGGTGGCCAACAATCGATACGGCGATTAGTTTCTAAAATATAAAATTTGAGTTTTAAAATGTAAATTTTGATTTTCAAAATATAATTTTAGGTTAAAAAATATTACTCTTGGAGTCTAAAAATAATTTACTATATTTTTAATAGTAATTTAGGTTCCAAAATATAAATTTTGAAATCTAAATTCTAAAATGGTGGCTTTAGATTTTGCTGTGGATCGCTGTCGGCGGGGGTCAATCATTGGCCGTCTTTGCTTGTTGTTTCTCTCTTTTTGTCGGGTCGTGTGATAGTTTGGGTGCATCATGTTAAACGTCACACAAATTGTTATATAAGACTTATTGCATTTGCATGTCATACAAGACTTATTGCATTAGCAGTAAGTATAATAAGTCTCTCTCTTTTATGTTTGCAATTGTTACTTCAATTTCTATCTCGCATAATTTAACAATTTCTCCAGTTGAGTATATTATTAAGAGAAAATTTTAATGTACTTGAGTTTTACACTTTATATTTGTACTTCTCATTTTCATTGGTCAATGGAGAAAAGACACAATGCATTCATCTAATGAGAAGTAAGAAATGTAAGTGCAAAGTGAAAAACTCAAGTGCACTAAACTTTTCTCTATTATTAATCAAAGGATACTAGAATCTATTATGTATCTTTAACTTATTTACTTTAACTCTATATATCTTTTCTTTTGGATTGACATTTGAATATAAATCTCTAAGAGATAGACGAAGCATCTTAACTACTAAACCACTCTATGCATATCCTTAACTTATTATTTCTCAATTATTTGACAATTTATTAAACTTTTATTAATAATTAGTAACTTCGTGAGGAGAGAACTGTAGCAACTCTAAAATTTAATAATTTCTAAATAAATTAAATCAAAAGAAAAGGTGAATAATTAAAACTCATTAAGTCAAAATAGGTGATGGGTTACCCAAGATGGTCCATACATGAATTAACGGACCCAAGAGTGAAGAGCCCAAGTTGGATTGGAGATATTTAATACTAATTTCGTACCTAAATTATTAATAAATCAAAAGGATTAAGATAATCATTGTTTTAACTCATAAATATCTTAAAAAGAGTCCGAAGCCTATCCTAAACCCTTGGCCACGGATCTAGAGCCCATCCCATGCCTATTAGAAGGATAAAAGTTAAGAAATAGGGAGATAAATGTGAGAAATTCAGAGTTTGAGGAAATGAGGAGTTTTAAGTCAATATAAGACTTTAAACATACCAATAACCCTTCATTTCGTCTCTAGCCGACCCTAGGTAACTTCTGAAGCTTGGAGAACGAGGAGAATGAGCTTTTGGACGTGGAGATCAAGGAGGAGAATGCTAGGAGTCCATCAAGTTCTTCAATTTTCTGCCCTAAGATTTCAAAGCATTTAAGGTAGGTAATCTCTCAAGGAAAAACAAATTAACTTCGACCCTAGGTAGACCATGTTCCCATCTTCAGAAGTCTCATATTTTTCCCAATTTTTATCATGCCAATTAGGAGTATTTCATGCTCCAATTCCTGTTGAAAATATGTACCCGACTTGACATGTTTACTTTAAATCCATGTCCACACTAAGAAATAGGGAGATAAATGTGAGAAATTCAGAGTTTGAGGAAATGAAGAGTTTTAAGTCAATATAAGACTTTAAACATACCAATAACCCTTCATTTCGTCTCTAGCCGACCCTAGGTAACTTCTGAAGCTCGGAGAACGAGGAGAATGAGCTTTTGGACGTGGAGATCAAGGAGGAGAACGCTAGGAGTCCATCAAGTTCTTCAATTTTCTGCCCTAAGATTTCAAAGCATTTGAGGTAGGTAATCTCTCAAGGAAAAACAACTTAACTTCGACCCTAGGTAGACCATGTTCCCATCTTCAGAAGTCTCATATTTTTCCCAATTTTTATCATGCCAATTAGGAGTATTTCATGCTCCAATTCCTGTTGAAAATATGTACCCGACTTGACATGTTTACTTTAAATCCATGTCCACACTTGATTTTGTGCCCTGAAACTTTTATCAAACATACTACATGATGTTAGGAATCTAATGACCCTATTTTTCCCAATTTCTATCAAGTACTCTGTTCAGATTAAATCGTTTTCATCACTGTGTATGATTTTGGGTCATCATGAAGTAACTAATTCATAGCATGCCTATACCATGTCAAAACCCTAATTATTCATTCCAGTGGATTCCTATGCAAGTCTAGTTTTGTTTAAAAATGGTTTCATGATTTTACATCAAGTACATGATTTTATATGAATTTTACAAGACCTCTATATCACCCTTGGAAGGATAGGACCGAACTTCAAAGTGAACCAGTTCACTTTTGGGGCTCGGCCTGACCCTCTAAGAACGCGATGGCCCGATCCGTCGCGATTCTCAGAAGGTCGCGACAGAGGGGCACATCGCGACATGAACGCGATGGCCCGACACGTCGCGTTCTTCATACCCTGTACCGATTGGCCTTAACGCGATAGACCTATACGTCGCGTTCTGGACCGTTCGCTCAAATCACGACCGGTCACCCCGTCGCGATTACAACATCAATTGATTGGCCTGATCCAATTCTTGTGAACGCGACCGACCTACCCGTCGCGATTTGAACGCGACAGGTAACCTCGTCGTGTTTTGACTGTGTTTACAGAAACCCTAATTTCCATATAAATCATGTTAATCAGACCCTATCATCATGGTTTAATCACTATAATGTACTGTTATGAACAGTAACGACATGTTAATGCATTTTTGATAATTTACATATAATTTAATTAATTAAAAGATGTGCGCACGATACTCTCTTACTAGCTTGATTATCTTACACATGCACACACTAAACATGAATTTGTGACATGAGACTTTACTAAAATTTACTCAATAATGTATCTGATAATTAAGTACAATTAATCATGTAATTTCTCTATTATTTTAAATGAACTTGTCTTCATTTTATTTGTTTAATTTGAACACCGTTATCGCGTCCCTCTGCCTTCGGGCACTCAAGGCGTGACAGACAAATGTTTTCTATACACACTTCTATCTTGGCTTGGA
Organism: Colocasia esculenta; assembly: GCA_014218235.1. NCBI lineage: Eukaryota > Viridiplantae > Streptophyta > Magnoliopsida > Alismatales > Araceae > Colocasia > Colocasia esculenta. Next base: position 13,176,568 of record CM024761.1, read on the forward strand.
CGACCTCTCCGTTGGGAATACTCCTGACTGGACCAGAAACTCCTTGTTGAGGCCTCCATAAGACTTCTTGGCTTTGGCGGATGTCTATTGCCGGCGAGCGGGTTGTACCATCAATACCTATTATACCCTTAGCGATAAGCATGATCCAACGGCCTTAGTTTATTCTCTCTTACTTTGAGATCACGTCAGACCTTTGGCTTGTGTTCATAGCACGGCTATCGGGTGGTTGTGACTTCTACCGGACTGCCGACATACGACTGTGTGTGTTGTGCAACTGTTATTATCGTCTGTTTAACGATGATTTACGAATGTAACCCTCGATCTCATCTATTATTCTATTCCTCTCATCTATTCACATTCTCTCTATACTCTCATCTATTCTTCTATTACTCTCATCTATTCTTGGTACTCTATTTGGCCATCCATTTGATTGTCTAAGATAACAAAATATAATCATGCCATGCAACATTAATTATAAAGGACCCGATCTGGTCCTGGGAGGTGCACCCGAAAGGCTTTAACTCGCGGGAGTTTAATGATCAGGGTGTACGGCATAACACCCAAGTGCCATACTATCAAGATTTAATCAAAGACAATCAATCACTATACTTTTCGGTTGACAAGAAGTTCGACCAAACGTGTTATCTCGACTAGTGCACTTTGGTGCAAACATTACATGCTATCTTGTTATATCGTCAATCCGTTATCATGATAGTTGTGCTATTTTCATGAGAAAGTACTATTGTTCTCTTGCTATCATGCAACATTACTCTCTCGACTATACTTGATCGTTCTCTCTAGTTATCCTATTTTACATGACATTAATCACTTAAAGTTTGTCTGTTTATACGAGATATTAAGTCCTACTGGGCGATTATTACTCATCCTGCGTTATTTATTTCATGTGTTTCAGGTGAGTCTGATGGAGACTACCACACGAACGAGGTTGGAAATGAGGAAGAGCAAGAGTGACCTATCATTTCAACAACCAACGCTTTTAGTAGATAGTTAGATAGTTGTAGTTTATTTTAGTTTGAATAAAGTACTCTGAGCCCATAGTTTTGGCTCTGAACTTGTGATGTAATAGATGATTAGTGAAAATATTAATGAAGTTGGATTGTTTAGCGTTATTCTAATATGTGTAATAATTTGATGTCTATTTCTCACTCTATACTATTTATTTAACTATTTATCGATGCGATATTTCAGGTCAGGACGTTACAGGAACTCCCTTCCCTCTTCTTTTTTACCTCCTTCATATTATTTTGTTTTTTTCTTGGTAGGTTGTGGTCGTGTGGAATCGAATCTTTCCCCTCGTCCAATACTTCCGTCTCTTGCCTCTGTTGTCAACTAGTTGAGGGGGGGGGGGGGGATCACTCGTCAGCAACAGACTTTTGAGAATTTTATTCTTTTGTTAGTACCAGAGATTTGGAGTATAGTGTGTGTGGGTTTTTTTTCTTCTCAACTCTTTGTTGACGGATATTATTTACTTGATTCTAAACACAATCTTATAGAGTTCCAAACATTCTATCTAGAGACATCCAACTAAATTGTTAGGTCACCGAGAAACTAGCTTTTCTCTTCCCTTTTAGTCTGTGCAGTGGCTTCTGTGAGGTTCCATATTTTTTTTGGAAATTGTATCTTCAAGCTGCATCTTCTGAGCAATGTCCCTAGTTAACAATGTTGCTGGATTTAATGTATTATTTTGCTAATATTATTGTTGGATTTAATTTGTACATATTGTGACATGCTAAATGCTCGTTAATTGAGTAATTAGATAACTTGGTCAAATTATCCAAGTAATATGTTAAACAATGAACCAGTTGAAACGTTAACAATGTTGCTATATATAACTTTGTTAACATGACTGTTATTATCGAACCTAGCTAGGACCGTGTCTATTGTGGTACAATTTTTTTTGTGATATTATTTATTATTAAATATATTTAATTTATTCAATTTTATAATAAAAAATCGAATCAAATCTTTTAACCCGACCCGAATCGGTCGATTAGATTCTTCGAGTTATCATATTTTGAACACCCCTACTAGCGTCTTTGCCCGTCCCTCTTCCCGTTTCCAACTTACCTACAAAAAAGACCATTACATGTTAAGACATTACATTTCGGATCTTTAACATGCATCTTAGCAGGATAATGATATTATAGGATTTAACATGTTAATGTAGTAAGAAAGTAGGCAGTTTTAATTTGTTATTTTATATTATCAATTAACCAATCATCTGCGATAATGTGTTTAACCTTAATGCTGACATTACACGTTAAGACATTACATTTCGGATCTATATTAATGTCTTAACAAGCTTCCGGGCAAATTTGTTAAAACATGTTAAATAGGTTAGATGCATTAATGTGAGAAAATAACCTATAAAATACTAAATCCCTTGATGTTAATGTCTTAATGTGCCGAAATATATCAATCACTTGGTGTGTTAATCCGCAAGAATGTTAACTAGTTAATATACTAATACCTTAAGACCTGGCATTAAGGACATATTTAAAATTTATGGACAATAACTGATTTCAAAGATTAGAAATAAGTCCCACAAAGAAACAAGAACCCAAAGATCTAGGAAATCCTAACAAGGATAATAGCCCATCACAGATATGAAGTTGTCTCAGGTTAAAAAAAAAAAAAACAAAGAAAGAAAGAAAGAAAAAGAGCTCCAAAAAGAAGAAAAAAGGGGAAAAAAACAGAAAAAAATGGTTAACTAAATGTTTGCCAACATGTCAAGCAGGGCACATAACAAAAAATATGAGCACCCCACAAATAAAGCACGCCAGCATGTTTTTTTCCTAAAAAAAAAACACCTTAATATATGCAAAAGGTGGCCGATCTGCCCACTATGTGTGTGTCGCAGTCGGATTGGAAGATTTTGCACAGACCAAACCCACAACAACATGGGTATCAGGGCGACCTTTTGTGTAGAAGTCCTCTTGAACTATATATATAGTATAGTGTGCCAAAACCAACAAAAAACCATGATCTCTCGTACTCTCGGATTCCAAAACCGATACGAGATCTTTCTAGTTTCTAGTTTTCTACTTTCTACCACCCAAGAAAAGTGAGGAAGTCTCAAAACCCATGATCTCAGGGACTTTGAAACAAAAATCACAAAACAAATAGAAAGAACAAAGAGATAACCCTAAAAAGAGTTAAAACAGAGAAAGAACACCACCACCAGTCATTTGATGAAACGTACCCCCTTTGAAGGCATCATCACACCACATGAAAGACCAAAGAGAAGAAAAAAAATACGAGAAGATGGCAAAAACAGGCATAGGAAAGCACACAGCAAATGGCAAAGAAGAAGAGTAAGTGGTAGAGGAGAAAGTGAGTTGTAGAAGACTGATGAAGAGGAAGAAGAAGAGGCCGGTGCTTGGTTTATATAGTGGGCAAGTGAGGAGTGTGGGGGGTGGCATGTTCGGACACAAGGTGGAAGGCTGATGCCACAGCATTTAGGGTTCCGGGCAGCGCCGCCGGCACATCATATTAGAGAAACCAGGGATGGGTGCCCGAAGGGGCATTAAAATATTCAGACCTTGCGTGTCAGTCTTATCTCTTGTCAGTTCAGACAGTGATGAGACTGTTTGGCTGTCCAATCCAAATTGGTAGGGTGGTTTTTCTTCTTTGCTATTTTAAAATATTTATTCAAATACATTTTAATAAAAAATATTTATCTAAATATATCTCAGTCAAAAATATTTATAAATTTATGTCTCAATTACTTACATAATTTAGCTTCAACTTACATTATTAACCTCAGTTATATTATTTGTCCTTAGATTGTATTATTTGTCTTCAAATTATATTATTCATTATAAATTTATATTATATAATCTGAGTAAATAGTGGAAATTTTAGATAAATAATAGGAAAAATTAATTGGGGTCTCTGTCAGAGGGTGGTACTTTTTTCCTCATCTCTGTCAGAATACGGGAAGACGTAAAGTCTTTACTTTTCGCCCGGTTTAATTTTCAGTCCCTACTTTTCTGACGTCAACATTTACGACCCTCGACTCACGAGTTCCGTCTCTTTTTTCCCTTCCCGTCTTACCCTTCCGTCCTTTCCAATGTCTTTTTCCTAATCGACGCTAACGCTTCGATCGTTTCGAAGGGCTGTGAACTCTGATCGATGGAAAGTTGTTCTTACATAATGTGTCGAGCACACTTACAGCAACCATTGACATCACTTACACAGGTCCTTCTGAAGGCCCGTGAACTGTTCTTCACAACTATAAAAGGAACCCATGGCCTCATACTTATCATTCACAAGCTTCTCTGAGTCTTCTTCTTCCTATCTTTCTTGCTCGTCTTCTTCCTCTTTATCTGTAGATGTCTTCATCTAACGGTGCTCCCCACAGGGATGGCAAGGCACCTACGTCATCGGTGCCACCGTCGCCCTGGGCTCCCCCGACGCCACAGGCTCCACCTTCGCCGCCACCGACCTTCAGCCCCGACTTCTGGGACAGTTTTTACATCGGTTGGAAGATGGCTTTAGCCAAAGCCTCCCGGCTGTACGGCCACAAGGGCCTCACCAACATCCTCCCTGACATCGGCCCTAAGACAGAACACATTTGTTCCTCCCCTTCCTCCCCTCCCTCCTCTGCCTGTTCCGCCTCCTCCCCTCCCTCCTCCACTGACTGGTCGGGTTACGAAGTTTAGAGAGTTATTGTAACAGGGCTTGTTTATGCAATATATTTTCGTTTTATGCAGTCTTCTGTGGGCTTGTATGTGCTCTCTATCATGCAAACTCAACATGTTAGCAATAACATACTGTAACATGCTATTATCTATACTATAATCAAAATAACTAAATACTATAACATGTTATAACGTATACTGTAACAGTGTAGTGCTCGAACTGTAAGTGTAGTGCTCCAATTGTAACAGTGTAAGAGTGTGGTGCTCGAACTTTAACAGTGTAGTGCTTGAACTGTAACATTGTAATGCTCGAACCGTAAGAGTGTAGTGCTCGAACTATAACACTGTAGTGCTCGAACTGTAACCGTGTAGTGCTCGAACTGTAACCGTGTAGTGCTCGAACTGTAACACTGTAGTGCTCGAACTGTAACCTGCTAAGAGTGTAGTGCTCAAACTGTAACAGTGTAAGAGTGTAGTGCTCGAACTGTAAGAGTGAGTAATGCTATGATACGGCGGGGCCATTGGATACGGCCCTGCCATATCATCAGTGCAGATCGTTGGATTTTAATCTAACAGTCTATCTATACTCACCAAACATGACCGAACACCGAGCAGGACCAAACACTGAGCAACGAGTATTCCGAGAATCCGAACACCTGAACACCGAGCACGGGTGTATTGTAGCGCTCCGCCATTGGATTCAAATCCAACGATCTGTGCTATGTTACGGAGGGCCGTATCAAAAGACCCTGCCGCACGATAGCATTTCTCAGTGCTCCAACTGTAATAGTTTAAGTGTATGGTGCGCGAACTGTAACAGTGTAGTGCTCGAACTGTAACAGTGTAGTGCTCGAATTGTAACATTGTAGTGCTCGTGTAACACCCCGGCCCCCTTGGGCCCTTGGCCCCGTCCTCTGGGTCGCGGCAGGGCACTGTCGCGACGTGTTCCGATCGGTCGATGTCTGGTTCTGCTTGGGATTGCGATAGGGGTTATGTCGCCTTCTTGAAGCGACATACCCACTGTCGCCTTCTGTTTGGTGGATGACGACATGGGGGTTGTCGCCTTCTTGAAGGCGACATGGCCTATGTCGCCTTCCCATCGCGTCGCCCCAGACGCCGTCTGACAGACGTACGGCGTCCTTTGTGTCAGTACGGCTCTGGCGGACAAGATGGCTGTCGCCTTCACTTTTTCGAATTCCGAGATTTGACCGTTGTCAGTGGGTTGCGACGGGGGGTGTGTCGCCTTCTGGTTCCCGTGGCGACATGGGGTATGTCGCCTTCTCAGGACCGCGGGCTTAACACCCGGGCGCCCGAGCTCCTTCCCCCTCTCTCGCGCCTCTCCTTTCCCCCTCTTTCTCTCGCCCTCTCGGAGCTTCCGTCGGTTTTGGGGTGCCTCCCCCGTGTTGAGGCGGCCGTGCTGAGGAGGGTGACGCTCCGTTCGTGCAGGGGTCGTGTTCGTGCCGTGCGGTGCGAGGAGGAGACGGCCAAACCTACGAGAAGGCCCCAACGGGTGCGTTCTTCGCGTGGAGGTAGAGACATCCGACTCCTTCGCCCTAAGCATGATCCCCTCCCCGTCTAGACCGTGGTTCTCGTGTGACTGGGGTTTGGGGAGTGTGAGAACTCCATGCTCATGTGAGTGAGGTTTTCCTCCGAGCGTAGAATCCATGTTCTTGGGGTGTTCGAGGGTGGTTTGTGTGTTTAATGGCTTTCTAGCATGATAAGCATGCTCCCCTCCCCCGTGTGTAGTGTTTTTCCCGTTTCGGGGAGGTTCCTGGAAGAGGAGTCTCCGGAACCCCCGACTGGCCTGAAGGCGACATGCCCTGTGTCGCCTCCTGACTGGTAATGTGACACCCCCTATGTCACCTTCTTGAAGGCGACAGGGCCTATGTCGCCTTCTCAGTCTAGAGGCAGGTTGTGCTTCCGCCGCTTCCGTTTTCGCTTTACTGTACCGTGGAACCTGTGCTAGTTCCCTAGTACGGTCTCACACTAGTTGTTCGCCCGGTGCGCGGCACTTGAGGGCTTGTCCCGTGCGAGAGGTTGTTACCGTTACCTGGGACCCCGGTCCTCGGGAGCCTGTTGAGGGAGTACTCCGGGCTACGAGTGTGCTCGAGTTGGCAGCCGCTTAGGCGGACTCTGGAGCTGAGGGGAAAACGGTGGTTAGGACAGTGGCGTGTGAGTCGCTTGTAGAGCTCTCGTGGTTGGTCTGGGACGCCGAGGACAGTTTGGAGTTCTACCCGGCGCAGGCCAACTAGTCCTGTTTCTCATTGCCTCGCTCCTTGTGGCCCCGGAACCGCTTGGGGAGGTTAGGCGTGGGACCGTAGTCCGGCCAGACTACGGCGGTTACTGTTGTTGTACTTGTGTCCTACCTCGCTCTGACGAGACGCGAGGGCCAGGACCTTGGTCGAGGATAAGACGTCTGTGGACGCACCTGACCGTCTGACTAGTGGTTGTTTCCCGTAGCTAGTGTTCCTTGTCCAGGCGGAGTTCCCTTCGTCTGTGTTTTACTAGCCATGTGGTGGTCACGACGGGCAGTCGTACGGAGTTTTCCGACCAAGAGTACTTTCTGTACCGTGTTAGCTTTAGCTTCGCTTCCGCACTTCCTTTTGTAGGTAGAAAGATATAAACTGCCGTCTTTCCTTTATTAATAGTTGTATATGTTCCTCTGCCTGTTTAGAGCCAGTAGGAGATTGGTAGTCCCTACTGAGCTTCTATTGTGAAGCTCATCCCTCTGTTTTCCAGGTGAGTCTTCCCAGCAGCGGCAGGGCGCGCAACGGGCGGAGAGACGGGGCGGTAGTCTTGGTCCCCGTAGCTAGCAGTGTTCCCCCTCTCAGTGTACGTCACCCTCGGGTATGCCCCTAAGGGACTTGTCTCTCCCCTTTCCTTACTTGTACTACTGTGCGTGCGTTGGGACTGTACTTAGAGCGGTACGCAGCGGTCTCGCTTTACTCTCCTGTTTCCGCTTGTACGCTTCTAGCTTAGCAGTTGATGTTTACCTCCGTTACATATCCTGTCAGACGCGTGTTATAGCCCTTCCGGGTCCCCCTAGTCTGTGGGCGGCGACCGCGAAAATCGGGTCCTCGGCGTGGGCCGAGGGTCGGGTTCTCGGGTCGTTACAGCTCGAACTGTAAGAGTGTAAGAGTGTATTGCTAGAATTGTAACAGTGTAAAGTGTAGTGCTCGAACTATAACAATGTAGTACTCGAACTGTAACAGTGTAGTACTTAAATTGTAACCGTGTAAGAGTGTCGTGCTCGAACTGTAACAGTGTAAGAGTATAGTGCTCGAACTGTAACAGTGTAAGAGTATAGTGCTCAAACTGTAAGTGTAAGAGTGTAGTGCTCAAACTGTAAGTGTAAGAGTGTAGTGCTCGAACTGTAACAGTATAGTGCTCGAACTATAACAGTGTAAGAGTGTAGTGCTCGAACTGTAACAGTATAGTGCTCGAACTATAACAGTGTAAGAGTGTAGTGCTCGAACTGTAACAGTGTAGTGCTTGAACTGTAACAGATTATTACGTATACTATAACAGAAAACGTTAGTAGATAGTGCTTGAACTGTAGGAAATGTAAGCATTGTATGTAACACTTGGCACTTACGTATTGTGAAATATCAGGACGATCTTCTGTTGTAACAATTATAGAAGATTTTAATTCATTCAGGATGGTGTGGTGGGTTGCTACAAGTTCTTCTGTTGTGACCTATTTGTTTGCACCTTAAACAAATATATGCATGCTCTACTTCTCCTCTTGAATGTATTCTCCTCTTTCTCGGTCTTCCTGGCAACCTTTTTGTTGTCGGTGGCTTGATTAGAACATCAGATGGTTGAGGCGGATCTGGCATGTCAAATGTTGGGATAGGTTGAATGTTTCTTTCGTATGCAGCCCTGTACACATCTGTGCTGTAAAATGCTGAAACATATTGAGAAATGGCCTCCTTGTTACTGCCAATTGCTGCACATGCATGCTTGCAAGGAATCTTAACAAGTTGCCAGTGTGACGGCCCTCGTTACACCGGTACGATCATACCGACCCACGTCAAAATAGCGAGAGTCCTCACAGTGGGACATTTACTCAAATGATACATACAGCTGAGATACACGCAAATATACAACAGAGTAGCGGAAGTAAAAGACCAATGTCTTCATTCATTCATCATCCACATTAAACATACATATAGTTTGCAATTAACAGAAGGAACTAAGAGTTCACATAATTTAAATTTCTGAAATTAAATACAAATGTCCACACTTATACATCCTTTTCATAATACTTCTAGTACAATGTTCCAAATTTACATACTATGAAATACACAATCTCAAGGAACTCCAACAACTAGCTAGTCTCCGCGCTCGGAGTCCGTCTCCACCGTCTCCTCAAGCGGTGTCGTGTCACCAACTATACCTGTACGCCGAAGCAAGGAGTGAGTCCAAGGAATCAGCAAGCAACACTACTCATGATGTACACTTATAAGTCCTGGTGGTTTCTACATGCACATTACAATTAGCAACACATAGCATGCTAGTCATTTCAAGTTTTTAACCTATCATGAACATTCTACAATCTTATACATAAATCATGCTTTCAGATTTCTAAAATAAAATTCACCTATCGCATGGTCTCTATTCAATTTACTCATGAAGCTTTAATCTTTAAAGAATCAAAACATGAGAGCTATCAACATGAACTGTTACATACATGGACGGGAAACATAACTAGCATGGATTTTACACATTTTTAAACACATACATGAACATTTCACATGCTTTAGGTTGCTGATTTCATATGGTTTCATGGCTGAAAATCTATGCATGAGAGCTACAACGCTACATAAAACGGTCATGTGATCAAACAATCGGTTATCTTTTGCCCGTTTTCACCAATTATCCCTAACATGGATTCTAAACATCTTTGCACATAATAACATGACGATGACATCATAAATCACTGATTTCACATGATTTCAGATTTGTCTCACATGGCAACACATTTTCTCACATGGTTTTCAATTTTCACATCTTTAGTTTCATTTTATTTACACAAGTTTCTCTTTCACATGGTTCACTTTACACATACACATTCACATGTCACTTACACATTTACACATGGACACATACACATTTCACATTTCACATTACACATTTTAGGTGCCGTGACACATAGTCCAAACCACCAAAGAAGGACATATACACATCACATTACACATAGACGCCATCTAGGCATTCCAATGGCGACTCTTGGACTGCGTAGACCGGAGAACAAGTCTCCACCCTAACCAGTGGTACTTGTCCACCTCCAGGATTTCCCCCTAATGCCCTTAGGGTCACTTAACACAATGAACTTTCTCAGGGGGACTTTTCCCTGATACAGCTCCACTGCCCTCTACGGAAGCAGTGTCACATTGGCACAGTTACACATTTACATATTTACCGTTTTACGCTTGATTTTACACATAACACTTCATCTCATTCACTTTCTCACTCACAACTTTCTCACTCACATGAATACCTCTGTTTTCATAACATGGTACTACAATTTCAAGGTTTAATACACAGTAAACACACTAATCATGCTGGGTTTAAACAAAATCTAACACATTACGATCATATGCACGAATTATCACATTTCACAAGAAAACACATAACTTTTATTTCCTGATCCAAATGACCTAAAATTTTAACCACATGCTGTTTTCGTTCTCAAGATGATACCCTCAATTTTTCAGATTTTTCTGAGCTAATTAGAATTTACAGAAAAATAACACTCTAATTGCATGCCATTACAACTTAAGTTAACATGGTCTAACATATTTTACAAATTAGCCACTTGCTGTTTAAGCATAAGCTATTAACATATGCATGAATTGAGAATACAGAATTTCCCTAACTCATACATCTATGTATTGAACACTACAAATCATTCTTGCATGCTTTCATTTTATTCTACCGAATCGGATTTATTAGCACATGACACTAGCATGGATAATTTACCAGATTTGCAAAACACATATATTAACCCACCGACTTTCATGATCAGACCAAAACCAAGGCCTTCATACAATTTTAATCATGAAAACTAATTTTGCAAGAATCAACAATTCATGCTCACAAGTTTAAGGAATACCATTTCCACATTCATCCACACACCACAATGCACAATATACATAGAGTATAAGGTTTACCATATATCCTCATCACGTAAAACATACCGAAATTAATGTATAAGAGGGACAGAACAGCTCAATGTTCTGTCCAGAAGAACTCGGCGGCGGTCTCTGGCCGCTGACTCAGGGTCAGCGGCACGGTCGATGGACGCCAAGCATGATTGGACGTCCAGGGACCTTGCCGTCGAACCAGGTCTGTGCAGAAACACAAACCCGAGCTCTGAATCTTGGTGAATAGGAGGGTCTAGGACTCGAGGAAAATTCCATAAAATCACAAAACCAACCTAGACTCATAAGGGAACATCAGGATAGGTCACTTGCCTTTCTAAAATTCCTCCAAGGGATTTAGGCTCGGTGAAGACCTCCTTGGGATCCCAAGAAGTTGCAGAACCCCCCTCCAAACCATCTCTCCTCCGGGCTCCTGGATGATCTCCACGCCGAGGGGATGTCGGGGAAGCCTTCCTCGTTGGTCCAGCAACCTCCTTGCAGCAGGGGGACGCCGGATCAACCTCCAAGGGGTCAGATTTTTGGGTGCCAAGGTGGGGTTTTCTCACAGCTCACTCCTAGGGTTTTTCTTCTCTTTTTCTCCTCTTGCAAGGGTGAAGGGAAGAGTGGGAGAGGCCACTTCGGGTTCAGGATTTAGGGGAGTCTCTCTCCCACTCACTAGGGTGATGGGACACCCTCAGAGCCGTTGATGGACATCCCCCCAATGGTGGCCATGCCTTGCTTCAGAAGCTTGCAGCTCTGCTGCGCATGCAGGTCAGAGAAGTTGGCGTCCATAACGTTGGACGCCGGGATGAGTGTTGGCGTCCATGTCTGGACGTTGACACCACCTAAACGGCCTGGGCTTGACGCCAAGGTGGCCTTCGGCCAGAACTTTAATTATGCAGAAACCATGCATACCATGCACCTATACATGCAATATACATACTTTGTATCCATACTATCATCATGCAATACATACATTATTTATGTTTAATATAACACATGTACACGTAATATACTAATTGATGCGTACGTAAACATGTACATACATACACAATACAAACATACACACATAATTGCAATAATGCGACGAAATTAGAGGGCCTTACAGCCAGTGTCCACAGGAGCATGTTTGTTGATGGAGGTCTACGCGTACATCTTCATACATTCAATAACCTCAAATTTGATTCCGTCAGAATGACGGATTGCTAAGCTTCTTCTTTCTTGAAGGTTTTTTTCGATGATTTTTTGTACTTTAGACAGTATGATATCCAGTATGATACAATTCAGGCTGCATGCAATTTCTTGCAGCCATTTCTCATTCCATTTGAACTCTAATTTTGTCAACCATCTATAGTATTGGTAGACTTCGCGCATCATGTATTCAATTGTTGAATGACTCTGCCAAATTAGAGTATAACTCGCCAAACTTGTGAGACAATATAAAGGGAATTAGGTTAACATCATATATCTGTAACGCGTGTCCACTACATACTGTAACCACATTTAACACGTTATGTAATAGCTTATATTTGTAACTGTAAGATAATGCTTACTGTAATAGCTTATATTTGCTACTATAAGACATGTCAACGCCTAACTGTAAGAACATAAGTGGTGGAATGTAATAGAACATATCGCTTGTGTAATTGAAGAGGTGAACCTTTGTCTCGGGAAACGAGCATGGGACCAGTGGTCGACATCATTTCGGAGCACCCATTCTTTGGCATTAGCAGAGTTAAGCTCCAATGCCATCAGTGCATCTTGGTACTCTTGTTCAGTAACAGCATAGGCAATGCGCTGGAGGATTTTTCTAAGTAATTTCTTGAAAGGGGCGGCATATTTCCCTGCACATTGGTCGTTGAAGTTCTACATGATGTGTTGGAAACAGTAGCCGTGATGATCATTTGAAAATATGTCAGGAATCGCTTCCTTCAGACCTTTCCCCCTGTCTGATAGGAAGACAATCCTTCTATCTGAGAGTAAAGCCTTTTTCAAATTTTGTAAAAATCAGACCCAGTTGTCATATATTTCCGAATCTGCGATGGAGTACACTACAGTGAATAGCTCATTGTTACCGTTTAAGGCACTTACTGCAAGTATAACCCCTTGTACTCTATGCTGTTTGATATGAGTTCCGTCCAAAAAGAGCATAGGTTGGCAACCAACTTCGAACCCATATGCAGATACTTGGAAGCATATGAAAAAGTATTTGAAACGTTGTGTCTCCGGGTCCACTTCTAGAGACAAAACCGATCCCGAGTTTGACTATAATGCACGTTCGCTGTACCAGTGCAACATATGATAGCTTGTTCTGAAATCTCCATATAAAGAACTGACAGCAAATCTTTTCCCCACCATGCCTATTGATATGATGATACAGGTATGTTAGATTGTTACAGTACTTGTCCTTATACCTTACAGATTATATTGTTTGTTGTACAGTAGCCTACATAGATTGTTATAGTATACTTTGTAATGATTACAGTTGTTACAATATGGACCCTTATAGTATATGATTATAGTTGTTACAATACAAGGGTCAGAAACTTACAGTTATCATTGTATGCATTACAGTAGATGTCATGATATGTTAGAATTAAAATCATGGCATACTTGAAGATAAGGGATGGAGATACCGTAATCCCGACGTATGTCTCTCATCATTTCACTTGCTCTATAAGTGGGTTTATCAACTAGTTTCCCCTTCACAGTATTTGCAACCTACTTCTTGGATGTCCTAAGATGTCCATCGCTCATAATGTCACACCCACAGCTGTGTATGTTGTTCAGACTCTTGATTGCAAATTCTGGGCCTTCACGAATGACGGACGCATGAAGGCTCCATGGGCAAACATCTACATTGCACCGTACAATTAATCGTACAGAGTCGTTCTTCAAATATTTCCAATTAAATCCTCGAGTGATCGTGTAATTTGTCAATTCCATATGCAATTCCTCTTTGCTTATGAAGGCTTGTCCTACTGAATGTATTCTACCTAGACAATATTGCGTCAAGACTGGTACTTCACCTTCCTCTCCTTTTCTTCGGTCGTTGTACAATTCCAGACTGCTTCCTGGTAAGTGGGACGGTTCTGTGGTTTCCAGAGAAGCGCCATGCGTGTTTGAAGTACTTCTGTAAAGAATGTACATACATACGTACATGATGCATGGGATAACATGAAGGCTGTTGAAGAATGCATGGAGTATGCACCTGTCAAGTGGTGGCGGATCACCTGACTCACGACTAGCATGCATACTGAGGCAACGAGAGTCCACCGCATGAATTTCGAGATTTATGAATGATGTTCCTTGACACTTGTGAAGATCATACATAGCTTGGACATCCCCATCGCATGCAGCTCCTGTTCAACATGGCCATCAATGGGAAGAAGATACTTCAACAGGTTCTCCTGCATGTTTACACCTAACCTTTCGGAAACCCTAGCATGTATGGACGCCAATTCCATGTCCCTCCCTATGAAAAGAACGAAACTTTGATCTCCAAATACACATCTTGCAGGGAGTTGTTCCATTGCGTCGCAGAGGAAGGTGAATGAAAAAAAAGTTTTTTATTATAGAAATGTGGCGCACAGTGTCTATAAATAGCATGTATGAGCTGTTGTGGGTAAATTTGGCGGGAGTGCGTATCATGCAAGTAGTATTGGCGGGAAAGCGCCAGAAGAACGTACATGATAGCTTGGACGTCCCATCAACGGGAATACCGATTATGTTCATCCACACGATGTTCATCATTGCAGTGCACTGCCATTCCGTCGGGTCCACCGAACCCATCCTTGCATATATCGCGGCATTCCGGAACTCCATACACCTGCACCGCCATTCCTGCACCAGCCCTCTTCTCTGTTACATTTTTCCATTCTTCGAGTTACATCTGTAGCCGAAGCGATCTCTCCGTCCCCTCTAACGATGGCAAGTCGTCGATCTCCTACGAGCGCGGAGATTAGTCGCATTGCGGCGGATGCGGAGCAACAAGCATTGATGGCGATGGAAGTGGATGAAACCGGCATCCAAGTCGTCCGAAGTAGTAATCTTTCTTCTTACCCTGTCTCTGGTCTGTTCTTGACTGAATGTTTTCGTCCGAAGTAGTAATCTTTCTTCTTACCCTGTCTCTGGTCTTTCTTGACTGAATGTTTTTTTTTTAGTTCCGATCTTCTGTTTGCAGACAAGAATCAATTTAATACGCGATGTTCGCTTTCATGGTACTGTAGCGTTATGCAAGACTTGCAGTTTAGAAGCGTGCATCTAAAGTTAATGAGAAATTCACCATTCCACGCATATGTCAAATGCGAAGTGGTGACCTACCCTATTTCCCTGATAGTCGATTTGATAACACGTTTCGAAGGAGAAGATCACTTTTAAGATTACCCCTGCAGCTTGCCTTTTCGTCCTTCACTACCTTGAACGGTTATGGTATACCCAATCATGGTTCACCCATCAATCTAAAGGCGGATGGGACAAAAGCTAGTTTGTGAGCTAGTTTGTGCCGCATCCTTGGATCCAAACAAACAATGGACATGCACAATGTCTTGCGAAAGCTTACGGAGTTACCGTCCACAAGAGGGTGAGCTAGCTGTTGAAATTTCGGTGAAGCTTTGGTTTCCACTTCTATGTTCTTGTTTCTTCTTCCCCACTAGTGGGAGGTCGGGGTTGCTGTCCATTCTACCATATCTGGACGACCTTCATGAGATGAAGAGCGTCAATTAGGATGCTACCATTCACGAGTACCTGATATCGGCAATGCAGCAGTGCCACGAGCATGTGAAGACAGCCGTAACAGGAGCTCCGTCTCGCAAAGTCATCTTCCTAACCGGTTGTGTTCCCGCTCTCGGTGTAAGTACATTTTTACATACAACATATGTGTCTGTTACAGTACCCGACTTCGAACCCATATGTGTCTGTTACAGTACCCAGAGTAGTCTTTTACATACCATACACCGCTCTGTTACAGCACGAGAAGTAGTCTTTTACATCTCTGTTAATGATGTAGGCATGATTTTTGACGCACCAGTTAAAATTGAAATCGGAGCATCCCCAAAGAGATCCCCCATTTTTCCGTTGGGATTGTCGGGGTAAGGGACAGTCCTTATCCGACCTACTACGGGGATTGCGACGCTCTGATGTAAGTGTGACTTACCCTTGGACCTGTGTTATCTTCGTATATGATATCTTCCTATGACTTTACTTCAAGTATATTTGGAGGTTAATGTGAGAGATGACTGACCTAAGAACTCGCGACGATTGACGGCATCCACGTCCACCACTTCTGGAACCCCTCCATCAGATAAGCATGTTGTTGGCATTCTTCAGAAGCTTTTAAGAGTGTCCAAACAACAGAGGGAGGTCATGGAGTTGCAGAGCGACCTCTTACAGCGGAAGAACAATATCCTCCAATCAATGGACCAAAGGCTACAAAGACTGGAGGAACAATTTGAGCGTCAGCCTCAATGGGAACATCCACCCGCAGAGCCACAATCTGCACTCTTAGTCCTACCGCCACCGGAGCTCCCTACAGCTTCAGTACCATCATACGGTGTAGCAAAGACGAGTACCCGACGCCAAGGTAATGTTTTACAGTATATGTTTTATACATTTACAGTATCCTTCATAGACATTTACAGTATTTCCTATATCCAATTACAGTATATGTTTTATACATTTACAGTATCCTTCATAGACATTTACAGTATTTCCTATATCCCATTACAGTATATTTTTTATACATTTACAGTATCCTTTATAGACATTTACAGTATTTCATATATTCGGTTACAAAACATGTTTTATACATTTATAGTTTCCTTGATAGATATTTCAGTATTTCATATATCGTTACAAAACATGTTTTATACATTTACAGTTTTCTTGATAGACATTTACAGTATTTCATATATTCAGTTATAGGAAGGAGAACCCCCTTGACAAGGTCGTGACGATCAATGTCAGAGTGACAGACGTCGGAGCCAAAGGAACAGAGGAAGAGGGTGCGAAAGGAGGAGGGTGACGAGAATAAGAGAAAGGAGGAGGCGAAGAAGAGGAAGGAAGACAGGAGGCTGAGAAGAGAAAGGAGGAGGAGGAGGCGGAGAAGAAGAGGAAGGAGGAGGCGAAGAAGAGGAAGGAAGACGAGGAGGAGGAGGCGAAGAAGAAGAGGAAGGAGGAGGAGCAGAAGAGAAAGAGGAGGAGGAGGAGGAGGAGGAGGGCAAAGCGAAGGAGCAGAGAAGAGGCAGAAGGAGGAGGAGGAGCACAAGAGAAAAGAGGTGGAGGAGGAGCAGAAAAGAGAGGAGGATAAGAGGAGGAGGAGGAAGAGAAGAAGAGGAAGGAGGCAGAGAAGAAGAGAAAGGAGGCGGAGGAGAACAAGAGGAAGGAGGTGGAGTAGCAGAAGAGAAAGAGGGAGGAGAAGAGGAAAGAGGAGGAGGAAGAGAAGAAGAGGAAGAGGCGCCATATTTCCCCATCCTCATTGTCCAGATGAGTTACAGCTGGGATGAGAAAAAGGCAGCAACCGGACATGTATACGGTATCGTTTCCACTTAACAGTAGAAGATACATAACTTTTACATTCTGTTACAGTAATATTAATGTTACATAATTGTAGCATTAAGACCCCGTCACAGTAACATTAAAGTGCTCTTAGACATAAATTCTTTTATTACTTACTCCATCGCAGCCAGAGGATTATCGGTCCTACAAAGCTCCGAATGTCAATGTGTCCACTTCCAAACCGATCTTTCTTAGCTCTCAAGAGAGTACATACACCCTTCCAACGAGCAAGAAAAAGGGGAGACGAGATTACATCACCTGGGAAGTATTAGGAGTGGACGAAAAGTCTTGGATTGAATGATTTCTGAATGAGTGCATCATTAATGAGTACGTGTTACAGTACATGTGTTTCCTTTTTACAGTTCGATCTTTTTCTGTTACATTATATTAGTTCGTCTATTACAGTATGACATCTCCATCTTATAGAAGAATGTACACCTTTCTTCATGTAGTGATTTGATGTTCGGCGTCACTCTGGAAGGATACGATAATTCCTCTCATTTAAGGACATTCGGGATCTATTGTTCGCGGGGCAGAGCAAATCAGTCATAATTGACTGTTACATCAACACTTGCTTGTTTCTCCCCCGTCAAGAGAACTTGAACATTTTTAAGACTTTTGGATATCTGGGAGCCACTTTAAAGGGTTACGTCCAATCGTGCAAAGACGATAAGATCAAACAACAACATTTCGATAACTCTTTCAAAAGATTAGACCGCGCCCCAACTGAATTAGACCTCCTCTTCTCCCCCATGCACATTGGAACGAACCATTGGACTCTTTTGGTCATCAATATTAAAGAAAAAGAGTTCCACGTGTATGATTCATTAAGAAACAAAAATCGTCGTGACATTCCACAATACGTAAGTGCTAAGTGTTACATACAAGGCTTACATTTGTTACAGAGCATGCACACTTATGTTACATATGTTACAATAAATGTACATCAACTAATTGGAACTCTTTTTTTAATTCTTTCATGTAAGTGGAGGAACTGAGAAGATACATGAAGGGCAAGCACATAGATTCATAAAATTGGTCGCCACGCTACCCCGACCCATGCACACAACAAAGATCGGGAGACGACTACGCCATTTTCACTTGCAAATACATGGAGTGTCTGGCACGTAGGGACACTCAAGATTTCCCCTTCAGTCAGGATGACATGCCAACTATGCGAGTAAAGTTCGCCCTCCACTTCATCAAAGCATACTTCAATGCACAAGAACGTTCAGAGCGTATATAACTGAAGGAGAAAAATAATACTTGCCGCACGTACAATTTCCTAGCCAGTGTAATGATATTGTACATTTACTTGAGGAAACACTTGTTTATTTATTACAGTGAGGACACTGTCTACTAACGTTTTCTGTTATAGTATATGTAGTAACCTATTACAGTATTTAGTTATTTTCATTATAGTATACATGATAGTATGTTACAGTTCGAGCACTACACTCTACCTACACTATTACATTATATGTAGTAACCTGTTACAGTATTTCGTTATTTTCATTATAGTGAAGAAGTTAAATGTTCAATTCTGATGAGAAAAATGTACAATACATTTTTGAAGATTTTTTTAAGAACGATGTAATAGACTAATTTTCTAAAAAGAAACTTAAGTTGACTCGTGACAATTTGGCATCAAGATAAATCAGGAAAAAGTGAGGATATCTTTTGAAAATATCTTCATTCTATATATCTTCATAGATCGAAGATAGAATGAAGATATTTTCAAAAGATATCCTCACTTTATTCCTGATTTAAAGAATTGCTAAGAGTGGGGACACATCATGTTACGTGTAAAAAAGATACACCATGACGTTTTGGATCAAACTTATTTGCAAAATTATTTACTTCCTGCTACACAAAGATTTTGCCTTGGGTGCTTGCTCACTAACTTGGCAGGCATCTCGCTGTAAGCTCAATTTTTAAATATCCACGATCTGTCTTTATCTAACAGGTGATCTTGGCTTTATCCATGATGGGTGTTGATTTAAAAGGCGACACTGTCGAGCCTCGGCTTTTGGGTATTTGTGGGCCGAGAGTAGAGGCCCAGCCTTTTAAGCATTAACGAGTCGTTACGGGGCTTTTTTACACTGACGGGCCCAGTTTATGGCCAGATGGACCTGGCAGGCTTAGGCCCAATACCACCTCATGGCAAAGAAGAAAAGTTTGGTTTGCTCCCGTCCCAAGATTTGTGTTCGTATAACCCATTTTTTAATAAGAAAATTAAAACTCATCCATGTGATAAAATGAAATAAAAAAAAATGACGCCACATATGCTTCAAACCAAACTCAAAAAAGGAGGAGAGAATTATGGACCTTGGTGTGAAAAAAAGTGGACGGGATGGATTTTGAGCACTGAATTAGGTTAACTTGCTCACCACCAGTTCCATCAACTTTGGGCCTGCTGAAGACCTCCGCTGTCTGAATCTTGTAGGCAACTTGGTAAAAGTTCTGAACACATCTGGGTCATTTTATTTTCTCTTAAACGCCATCTTCAGTAAGTGGGAGGTCCTCTTTTCCTTTCAGATGCAAAGGAAGCTGGTTCCTAAACGTCTGCGGGAGGGAGAAACTGCTTCTCTTCCTTGGCGATCGAGGCACTCCCATCTGCGCAGTCCATGGGAGGGGCAAAACAGCTTCCATGTACTATGGTAATCTCAACAAACGGCACCAAATTTAATGAAAAATGTTTATTGCAAGAATAGCCCTTCAATATGGATGTGGATTGCAAGACTAATAATCTCATTGGTTGAGAGAGAGAGAGAGAGAGAGAGAGAGAGAGAGAGAGAGAGAGAGAGAGAGGACTTGACAAGACCTCTCAGCCAATAGTATTGTTAAGCTTGCAATCCACATCAATTTTATTGCAAGACTACACTCGCAATAAACATTTCTCAAACTTGATAAACACCAGAAGAATGTCAAATCAGGAATTTGAGAAACAGATTCCATTACCTCTCCCCGACAAACAGAGAAGAAAGTGCAACTATGAGAAGACATTATTATCTCAAGAATGGTAACACGGTACAACAAATGGTGACTGACAACCCTCTTCGAATAGCAATCAGCTATCAGTTAACTTCCACTGATCTCGATCTTATTAGGTTCTCCTTTCTGGGTGGTCCAAAAAGTGCAGTTAGTTTTCTAAAGTAGCTTCCATGCTGATGACCGTATGTCTTGCAACTGAGCAGGCATATTAAACAAATCTGAAAGGGGGTAAAAATCTCTTGCCTAAAAGGGATGGAATCGATGGCCAAGAGTTCATCTAGATGCACAACAATTGTTCTAGTGGATTCCATAGATCTATAGAAAGGGGTCCTTCTCAACCATGTTTGCTCATGTATAACCAACACAATAAAGGACATATCATTGGTGGTCATCAGGGTTCAACAACAGTTGGTGAAGAAGGAAGAAACCTCATCAAGAAGCTTGAAAGGGACCAGATACATATAACTCCCAGAACTTGAAGGACATTTAACAAAGTTCCCAAGGAGTTGTTTATTGCCACAGTCTGAGCCGTACTTTCAATTCCTCTCACTGAGAAGGACAAAGCCGTCACGAGTTGTGCAGCTCTATTCAACTGATGCAGTCTATAAACCTGAACGAAAAATAGTTGGTATTAGGAAAAGGGGGAGTGCGGACCATTATTTGGCTTCACTCAAGATAGAATCCCTTGAAATATGGTAGAAGCTAGGCACTACTAAAACCACATGCAAGATAAGCTCTTTGACAGACCACAAAAACGAGTTGCATGCTGATCACTGCTGCAAAGTAGAAAATTAAGTAAAAATAAAAACTCAAGCAGAGCCTTCTATTTCCACATGATTTTCTGAAATACAAAGGTATACTTGGCAACACCTGATGGCACAACGGAAAGAAGCCTCCTAACAACAACATTTAGGAAAGCAGGAAATACTACAATGCTCAGTAGAAAAGATTACATTGTGATAAAGCTAGCTAGAAAAGAAAATATGGATCTTTACATTACAAGACAAATAGTTGAACACCTATGTGGGGTTGGGCTTCTGGGAGAGGGGGACCCACTAACTGGTTGCTGAAGAGTCTAGTTGTAAACCGTCTAACCGAGACACAAAAGCCATAAATAATTAACCTAAAAAGGAAATTTCCCTCTATGAAATGGTTAGAAATATGTATATGTCCTCATGGGCTATATATTTGCCTTCATCTTGATTTACCGTATGTACTTACCTTGGGCTGACCCAAATCACAAATGTATACATATTGGGCGATTTTCTTAGTGAGGATGAGAGGTTTCTTTGTTCCTCATTTGTTCTCCTGACATGGTATCAGAGATTGAGCCTGGCCCTGGGCCATATGTCACTTCCAGATGCTGTCAGTTCACCTATTGGTATTCACCATGTTGTCACATTGGCATTGTCCGTTTCCTGTTCAACACTCCACTCCACCTTGTGAGTTACCAAATGCTCCTTTTCTGTTCATCTCCCATTTCACAAAAAATGTCTCTAAGTATTTCAATGTTTCGACGAACTGATGCCTTCTCTTTACTTGTTTGGCATGCGCTTTTTTCCGATAAAAGTAGACGGCCAGTACCAGTTTTTTAAAAAAGGCAGTTCAATCAGGAGATGAATGAGATTCCTCTTCCTCTACAACGTAAAAGTACAAAATTTAAATTGAAAAAAGAAATACTCAAAACTGTCTACAGGTGCCTTCAGTAGAAATACAATCATTCATCTTTTTCATATGCCCCAGCACACTGTTGCACGCATTATCTTGAATATGAGTGTGGGCAGAGAATTTGCAAACCCATACCCAGGGATTTTATGCATCCCAGTTACATTGGAGTAACCTGCTTCCTTAATCTTCAGGGACTTTCTTTGCACTTATTTAAAACCTCAGATGCTTCTATACTTGTTGCGTATTTGCACCTGTAGTGACCTCTGCACTGCTTCAACTATCATGCATTTTGATTCCATTAATTATCTTCTTCACTCTAGTACATATTTAAAAAAAACATTAGCTCAAGCCACAAGCAAGCAACCTTGCCTGGAGTCAAACCCCTGACCCCCCCCCCCCTCCCTACCCCACCCAATGTCCATCCAGCCTACAAGCAGGGGGCCTTCAGTCTAGTACATAGTTATATCGCTTCATCTTGTTATATTCAGGATCTACATGCAAGTTAAAGATTGGGGCTGGTCATGAAGCTGGTGGTTTTATGCTACAAGTGTCTTCACCTAGTTACTTCCAACAGTCTCTTCTCTTCTACCGTGTGTCTTTGCCTTCTTGATGAGCCAGTCAATGACAATAGATTGACAAGATTAAGACCAAGATGAGTGAGTCAGTCAATTGACAGACACGAGGTTCAACTGGTGACACAGTTTGCTGAGGACCATGTGATTCAATACGATATGAATTTTGCACTTTTATCCAGGATGATGTCAATGCAATCCTTGTTGCAGTTGGCCAATTACTTATTCACGGTCATTTGCCCATTTTAGTTATGACATACTGTTCATCATTGCTGACCTTACATCATTGGACATAGACAATGCCTTTCTTTAAAGTCACCTTTTGAAGAAATACATATGAAGACCTCCTGGTCTTCCTATTCTAGCACAGCATGTTTATTGCATTTGTCAGTGGAATCATGGGCCTACTTGAATGGTTTCTTTGTGTGTACTTGATCCCAACTTTCACTGAAGTGCTTATAACCATGCCTTTTCTGTATGGGGTTCCTTGCATCATTAATGTCATTCTTCTCTACGTGGATATATGATCCCTACTGATGATCACATTGCTGACATAACCTCTCTGGTGAAAGGCATTTGTCCCACATTGATATTAAAAAATAACCCATCAACTACAATAGTTATAGTGAGCCATTCACTGCTAACTTAAATTAATGTTTAGCATTTCAATTCAGTTGGGACTAAATAAATATTATGGAATTTAGCCCCATACGACTTATACACTAGGCACTCTGCACCTACGTTAATGCTGGCTTCATTTTCACCATGTTTCTAAGCCCCACCTATAAATTCAAGTTTTGGTCCACAATTCAATTCAATAAGATGAAGAAATGCAATATCCAAGCCTCTTTTGGTACATCCAATATGATAAAGAATGAATAGGAACTACGGTAGCTTGGCGTTCAAAAAAACATAGATAAAAAGGCATTGGGGGCACAAACAACCCTGTTTCCACTGAACAAGGGCAAAAAAGAATTACTTTGTGATAAAGCTAGCTAGAAAAGAAACATGGATCTTTACATTACAAGACAAATAGTGAAACCTATGTGGGATTGGGCTTCTGGGAGAGGGGGGACCCACTAACTGGTTGCTGAAGTTCTAGTTGTAAACTGTCTAACCGAGACACAAAAGCCATAAATAATTAACCTAAAGGAAATTTCCCTCTATGAAATGGTTAGAAATATGTATATGTCCTCGTGGCTATATATATGCCTTCATCTTGATTTACCGTATGTACTTACCTTGGCTGACCCAAATCACAAATGTATACATACGGGGCGATTTTTCTTAGTGAGGATAAGAGGTTTCTTTGTTCCTCATTTGTTCTCTGACATGGTATCAGAGATTGAACCTGGCCCTGGGCCATATGTCACTTCCAGATGCTGTCAGCTCACCTATTGGTATTCACCATGTTTCACACATGGCATTGTCCGTTTTCCTGTTCAACACTCCACCTTGTGAGTTCCCAAATGCTCCTTTCTGTCATCTCCCCATTTCACAAAAAAATGTCTCTAAGTATTTCAATGTTTCGACGAACTGATGCCTTCTCTTACTTGTTTGGCATGCGCTTTTTTCCGATAAAAGGAGATGGCAGTACCAGTTTTATTAAAAAAGGCAGTTCAATCAGGAGATGAATGAGAGATTCCTCTTCCTCTGCAAAGTAAAAGTACAAAATTTAAATTGAAAAAAGAAATACTCAAAACTGTCTACAGGTGCCTTCAGTAGAAATACAATCATTCATCTTTTTCATATGCCCCAGCACACTGTTGCAGGCATTATCTTGAATATGAGTGTGGGCAGCGAATTTGCAAACCCATACCCAGGGATTTTATGCATCCCAGTTTACATTGGAGTAACCTGCTTCCTTAATCTTCAGGGACTTTCTTTGCACTTATTTAAACCTCAGATGCTTCTATACTTGTTGTTGCGTATTTGCACCTGTAGTGACCTCTGCACTGCTTCAAACTATCATGCATTTTGATTCCATTAATTATCTTCTTCACTCTAGTACATATTAAAAAAAAAAACATTAGCTCAAGCCACAGCAAGCAACCTTGCCTGGAGTCAAACCCCTGACCCCCCCCCTCCCTACCCCACCCAATGTCCATCAGCCTACAAGCAGGGGGCCTGCAGTCTAGTACATAGTTATATCGCTTCATCTTGTTATATTCAGGATCTACATGCAAGTTAAAGATTGGGGCTTGTCATGAAGCTGGTGGTTTATGCTACAAGTGTCTTCACCTAGTTACTTCCAACAGTCTCTTCTCTTCTACCGTGTGTCTTTGCCTTCTTGATGAGCCAGTCAATGACAATAGATTGACAAGATTAAGACCAAGATGAGTGAGTCAGTCAATTGACAGACATGAGGTTCAACTGGTGACACAGTTTGCTGAGGACCATGTGATTCAATACGATATGAATTTTGCACTTTTATCCAGGATGATGTCAATGCAATCCTTGGTTGCAGTTGGCCAATTACTTTATTCACGGTCATTTGCCCATTTTAGTTATTGACATACTGTTCATCATTGCTGACCTTTACATCAGTTGGACATAGACAATGCCTTTCTTTAAAGTCACCTTTTGAAGAAATACATATGAAGACCTCCTGGTCTTCCTATTCTAGCACAGCATGTTTATTGCATTTGTCAGTGGAATCATGGGCCTACTTGAATGGTTTCTTTGTGTGTACTTGATCCCAACTTTCACTGAGTGCTTATAACCATGCCTTTTCTGTATGGGGTTCCTTGCATCATTAATGTCATTCTTCTCTACGTGGATATATGATCCCTACTGATGATACATTGCTGACATAACCTCTCTGGTGAAAGGCATTCGTTCCCACATGATATTAAAAATAACCCATCACTACGATAGTTATAGTGACCATTCAACTGCTAACTTAAATTAATGTTTAGCATTTCATTCAGTTGGGACTAAATAAATATTATGGAATTTAGTCCCATACGACTTATACACGCACTCTGCACCTACGTTAATGCTGGCTTCATTTTCACCATGTTTCTAAGCCCCACCTATAAATTCAAGTTTTGGTCCACAACCTCAATTCATAAGAAGAAATGCAATATCCAAGCCGATTTTTGGTCCATCCAATATGTTAAAGAATGAATAGGAACCTACGGTAGCTTGGCAGTCAGCAAAACATAGATAAAAAGGCATTGGGGCACAAACAACCCTGTTTCCACTGGACAAGGGCAAAAGGCATGTCCCCACATGACAAAAGAAAATTCACATAGCTATCACCTAGTCATAAGGGATTGGGTAAAGGGGGAACATTTAGGTTGGTTGAACATTCAAATCTTTGAAATTTACCGTTTGTAAACAGGTCGTTAACTGTTTAAAGGCCTAATTATGAAAGCACGAATCAACTGTTTGTGTCCACGACTAGATTTACAGGCCTAGCACGTCATAACAAAATGACGACATCATAAACAACCAAACACACCAGGTCCAAGAATTTTTATGAGAATGAACCACTTACGGGCAAGAAAAGATGGTTCACAATCAATTATATATTAAACTACGATCTCTGGTGTAATAAAAAACATGTAAGATGCTCATGTACTCACCTGAAAGACGATAGGAATGATTGCCCATGCAGTTGATTTCCTATATCGTGCATACTGTTCAAATGCAAATTGTACCACAAGCCCAACCAAGTATGGTGCAAGAGTAGCGGAAGCTGCTGGCCCAGTCCAGGGCCAAACCATGCCCATTGTTACAAGAGGTATGATGAGGCTAAGAACCAACATGGCAACGGAGAAAACACGAAGTCCAAAATTGGTCTTCATCTGGCCATAAATGTTATGAGTTACTCTATCACGGTTCCCACACACATGATCTATTACGAAAACATATATTGCAACCCCAGCATAGAAGAGAGCTTCGGTGACGAACAATATAAGAAAGTCTGGACACAACAATACATGGTTCAGTGTCGCAACAGATACAATTCTCTCTTATACAAACATGAAACTCTTCTAGAACATGTAATGCAGTAAACAATCTAATCTTGATCTAATATCAGGCTCTGAAGCTATGATGAAATGGGTGCTAGGATGTAGGCCAACTACTAGGATTTTGATGCAGCTGATAATGGAACGGATAAACAAATTAGAAGCAGATATATTACTTCAGACAGTTAAAATCTATCAAAGATGACGAGAAAGCAAACACAAATAAAAGAGATAATAAAGAAGCAAAGTGAGAACATGTATGGTAGGATAAAGCAGATTTTAAACTCCGACTGTTGAAATAAAAGTGGAGCAAAGATTGCAACCTCTAAATTCCAGTCTCATTGATATTACTGAAAGTGAAAAAAATAAAAAGACAAGTGCCTGCCCAACTCTCCAAGCCCCAGAGACAAGACATGGCATGTTTTTAGGGTTGAAAATAACCTAATATGACTGGCAAAGTTCACATATCTAGCCAATCTTTGCAACTAAATATATTGTTCAGTAGTGTAAAAGAAGGGCTTTTACATACAAGTCATTGATAGAACAAAAACAACAGATTTGTCACTAATGTTTGAATTTGCACATATCTTTAAAAAGCTAATAATGTGCAAAAGGACCACTCTAAGGACTTCTGCACCGTTTTTTTTTTCTGCAAAAACATGTGCACAAAGGCCATTCTGTCCTTTTTAACACTTTAACATTTGAAAATTTGAAAGATATATATGTAATTCAAAAGCAGGATTGAAGATTCTGCAACGTTCACTCCAACAGTAGCTTATATGCCAAATTGCCAATATCCCTAAGAAGTGTTGGATATACCAACATCATTGTTGTCTGAATGCAAGACATTGACCAGACACAGAGAACACTGCAGCAGCTACTTATTTGCAAAAACTGTTGCCATTAGGACTATATCCAGTCCAAGCATTTCCAACATCCATCTGGAAGGGAAGTATGTCTTGGTCAGTGGATATGAGGCTAATAGCCTTTATATAGCAATGAACGCCAAAAGCATTTAGGGTTTAAGAGAGACAACTATACTTATTTCAAGATCAACATATATGCAATATTACTTCAAGTATATGCTAGCTTGTTCAGAGGTACAGTATTTACCATCAATTAAAGAGTCATGTTGTTATACTCATTCATTCCATTGGGGGGAACTGCAGAAGATAATTTTAGGATACAATTCATAGTTAACTAGTACAAAAACAAATCAAAGTTTAAAGTTTAAACTTATACAGGAGTTTAGTACCTGTAAAAAGAGAGTCCTCAAATATTGTTAGGAGTACTCTCCGCAAGTAAAACGATGGGAAAACCAAGGAGAATACAAGCACAGTTGGACCAACAAACCAAAAAACGTTTGATGGCTCATTTCTAGGGACAGGAACTTGGATCTCTTCCTTTATTTGATAAGAAAGGCCATAGAATGATATAAATCCTGGTTTTCCATCATTTCTTGCCAAGTTGGAACATGAATTGGTCTTCAAAGAGCCATCGCCAGCGATGTCATTCAAATCATCAGTACTGAGCTCAGAGGATGACGATTGGCTTGCAGAAGATGAATGGGCAATAAGTTTTCTTTTCAGAATTCTTTTGCTCTCATTGACAAATGCATATGTAAGTTGCCTTGGTGTTCCTGCATGTATTGAATATACATGTTGCTGTTAGTTTATAAGATCAGTAGAATTTTGCATACCCCAAAAATTGCATCTTAAAATAAGTAAAAAGAATAAAAATAAATACCTCTGGCAGTATTCAACCATCTATACTCAGAACCTTCAATGAATCTCCAAACTTTTGTCTGCAAATTTTGATAATGCACTTATTTACAACTGCTAATAGAAATTGGATCTAGACTGAGAGAATACTGTAAAACCACTAGAGGAATAATGGAACTTGATAACTAGTACGTTCTGTAGGTGTACCCCCTAAATGGTATTTGTTTGGAAATGGCCCAACAAATGGGAAGTCAGCTTCTGGCTATAGCAGGAAGGTAAACTTTGCTCAATCCTTCTCAGACTCTCAAATCTTAAACCAACAACAGATTAATGACATTAGATCTCAGGCAACGATGATATAAAGGTAGACCCATATATGTATCATAATTTTATCAATTTTCCATGTCTGGTATACAAGCATGTCACAATTGGCACCCCATGCAGATGTTCCAAAGATCATCATTAACCATTGAAGCATCTTTGATGCAAACTCCAGATGTAGACACATAATTTATGAAAGAATAACAAACAAGATTCAAAACTTTTCTTGGTACTATTTACAAAAATCATGAAAGAAGCAACTTATGTCCCTGACCGGTGAATTGACACAACCCATTGTCGTGAAGGGGTCATTTAACCAGCATCCCACCTACCCCGGAGGAAAAGAAGTGAAAAGCACTACATCTGGTTTCACCATGACATAATTAGGCCTAAATATTTTACTTCCCTTACCAAGTATATGAAAATGGAGAACAGCAGGACATGAAATCCAGAGTGCACTGACACGGAAGTTCATTTGAATGGAAAGTCGCCTGTGTTCCATTGAGCCTACCATAAGGTTACGATCAAGAGATAGCGCAGTCAGGGAAGCACTTTGCAGAATTAGGTAGCAGTGGTTATCGTTGCAATGTTGTTAGAACATTTTTTTTTGCCTCATTACCCACCAAATAAGGCAGGAAGTAAGCAAAAGCTTATTCAATTTCTCAAGAAACTTGATTCTTACAGGACTCAACCCATCACATATTCAAAGATAATTGGAGCCACGAGTAAACTCCGTCAGCTGATATCTCACCATCCAGAAAAGGCGGTCCATTTCTTAAACATATTATGCAGACAAATTCAACCACAGAGCAGCTAGAAAGGAGCAACAAAACAAAGCAGTTCTCCAAAAACAAACAAAGAACCACACTCGGAACTAAAAAGGAAAAAATCTTCTTCTCGACTATCCACACGCGCCCGTGTGCAGAACTGCATATCTGCTAAACCCTAGGAATTTTTAGATGGCAAGCGCACAGAAACCACAAAGAAGCGTCGAAAATGGATTACCTCACGACGCTTCTGAAGAGACGGGGAAGGAGAAACAGGTGCCCATGTAGACCCAGCAGAAAGCGCCATCCTTTCTCTCCTCTTCCTTCCCCAGACGGCAATTCAAAGAAGGCCCGCCCCTCACAAGAAGCATTCTTGCACACTCCGATGGAAACCCATTTCGTTCGGCAGCAAAACCAAACCAGCACCGATCAAAAAAAGGCAACAGTCTTCCCTCTGACACATTGAGGAAAACTAGTCCTTTCAACAGGGAAAGCAAGCAGGGCCGAAAAGGCAGGCAACGGAGGAGAAGGGCAGACGACACCCGCCCGATATCCCAAAACCCACAGGTAGAATCGAATCGCGCGTCCCCTCCCCGCTTGGGAGGGACGCAACCGTTCGATCGACAAAAGGTCCCACTCGCGGTCGCGGCCGCGGTTCGATGTTGGCGGGCACATTTGGAAAACCCGATACGCAGGCAGGAATAAGGAAGAGAAAATTATGTATATATCTATAAAATATTATTCGATTACTGTTACATCTCTATTTTTATAAAAATTATTGTAATACACTTGAAATCGTTAGGAAAATCTCAGCGTACCCTCACGGTAAAATAAAGGTAGGTTAGACTTTAGAGATGTGAAATCTCTAACCTGCACCTTGATAAGTTTCTATTGACTTTTTTTCTCTCTCTCACACTTTCTCTCTCTATCTCTTGCCCCCCCTATCCAAACCGAAGAAGGGTCAACCTGTCTTTCTCTCTCTAGAACAGGAGGGACAAATCCTCCCATTCAACACCTCCTCCTCTCTCTCTCTCTCTCTTTCTATACCGGATATATGTTAAAAGATAAATAAAAAGTATAAACATATGTTGACAGAAGATAAAATGGTCAACATGTATGTTCTGCTATCTCCGTCTCCCCTATCTTTAACCCCAAAGGCACGAGGATTCTGGTTAATAGATTTTTAGGCATGTCATACTAATTTTCATAAAGATAGGGTTTTAGCAGTAATTTGACAAGATTTCATAGATATATGGATAATTTTCCAATAAGGAAGGCTTGTTGGATTCAGACCGAATGGAGAATTGGGATTATCAGAATTCGAATAGTTCCACCAAATGTGAAGGTCATTGCTAGTTTCTTGATTACAGTTCTCGGTAACTTTGCTAGCAAAGTGAATTTAATATCTCGGTCTAACTTTAGGTTATACTTCTTTTTCATCTATAAATTTGAAATGAAAGATCGCGATGTTTAATTTTTATTGGGAGAAACTTTCTTTTCCCCGATAAATTTGAAATGAAAGATTGTGATGGATAAATTTTAGGAAGAATTACCGATCAATCTATATTTTTGAGGACTTATTTATAAGTCCCTGGCAATTATGTAAGTCTTTTAAGAAATTATATAGTTGCATGCTTATCTATGTAATTATAAGTATATAAATTAGGGACTTAAAAATAAATCTTAAAAATAAAGATTAATTGATAATTCTCCTTAAATTTTATTGGGAGAAATGCTTAATATCCAATGGTAGTATTTCAAAAGATTGTGATGGATAAGTTTTATTAGGAGAAATGCTTAATATCCAAAGATAGTATTCTTGAACGTGGCACAAAGACGATGAAGATGCAAGTGTCAAAGATGAGGGTGGTGGTGGTGACCTAACCGACAATAACAATGTGACGATGGCTAGTGGACGGCAACACGGTGGCAATGTCATGCCATATCATATAGAATAATGTTGGGTGCACGGCTGACCAGACAAATGATTTGTCCGGTTGGCCGGTCACCCAAATTTCTCTATCACATATATCATAAATGTGATAAGATTGGGTTAGACTTACTACCCTTTTTTATTAGTTTGTGTCATCATTAGAGTCAAATATGTCTCTTCTTGTTAGTGTGTGTGTCAAATATTTGAAGTGTCATTTCAACGTGGAGAAGCAATGCTCATGCATAAGGGAATGCTGTGCTACGATGTCACTCTCATTCCCACCATGTGATATGTGAATATATCACAAGTCCTTTCTTTTAACACTATCCACTTTTAAGTTGAACGGTAAGAAAAGAAAAGAAAAAAAGAACAATATGATGTGACAATATGCCCACTCGCCTTGGTCAGAGGCCTACAATCTGGTTAAGCATCAAGTTCATCACATGATCGAACTAAGATGTCAATGTTATTGCGTGGTAGATGGAGGCATACACAACATTCCTCGAGAGCTATTATTATTCTAATTCGCAACCATCTATGGTTGGGAAACTAGTACTTTCTTTCCCAAACTTTACTGCGCAGGGCAGCAAACATACAAAATATGATAATTACAGTGGAATTTTTACTCAGCTCACTCCACATCTTTCACCAGAAATATTTATTGCACTTTTTAATGCACTTTCAGCTTTCTCATTGGATGGACAATATATATCCGTAGTACATTGACTAATGAAAGAAACACAAAGTGCATTAGAAATGTATTAAGAAAGTGTAATAAATAGGCTCTCATCTTTCATATATACAAACTCCGGGCATCACATATTCCTCTAAAATTGCCTAGATTTCCCTTTCGCTCATTCCATCACACAGGGAAACACTACGCACCTCTGCCATTCTTAAGAGCAGTCATAACTCTATGTTGCCCCGTAAGCCGTATGTGATATCAGCGGTAGCCATCACTGCAAGGAGAAGCCTTCTGGTAGCTAGAAGTGTGGTCGAATGGAGAACACTACTTACTTTTGCACTCTCAGAGCAGGCTTCACCTTTTGTTGCCGTGCAGGTCGTCCAGTCGCGGTTAGGACTAAACATAACTTGCAAACTCTGCTGAGCAAGGAATGTAGGAGAAACCTACTAAAGCTGCTTGAGCAGGATTTTCTTTCCCATGGCATTCAACAGCCAGCAAAGAAAAGAAAGTTCCCTTTGTTAAGACTACTGACAAATGAGCTATATTTTTAGCATTAATCAAATGCTATCCTTCACACAAAGTTCAAATGCAATTGCACTAACACATCTAAAAAAAACTTAATTTCCTGTGAAAGATGTGAAACTACATCAACTGGCAAATGACATATTGCTTTTTAATCTCTGAAACCCAGGGAGATATTCTCTGTGGTTGCTGATCCAAAACTCCAACATTTTCTGGAATCAGCATGTAGTGCTGACTCATGTTCCTCGCAGTTCTACAAAGGAAACAAGAAACGCCTCATCATCTGATTACTTCATCTCAACCGCCACATTTAAAGGAGATTTGCTTTCTTTAAAAACCTGATTGTTCGGCAATAGTAAGGCCACAAAGATTCAACATAATCCAGATATTTTTCTAAAGCCCATTCGTTGACCTGCATCAATTTCTGTTTCATCAGCTTATTGTAACCTATGTTCCTGACATCTACTATCAGCTGGCAGAGATGAGCATAGAGAAATGCTTGGAGCTTCCCCTCAGCTATATAGCTGTAAATTAGAGCGTAGTGAATTGGGACCATTTCTAAGAATCCGACTGACTGCTTGAAAAAGAACATATACAGAGAAAAAAGTCCTCCAATAAGCTTGATGTAAACAGCAGTGATAAGTGGCCCAGCAACCCAGAGAGGTGTTAACTCTTTTGCAACTTCAAGTCCATAAATCACTCTGGTCATGAAATACCAAGGAATGCTGCATCAAAAGAAGCATATCGATCAGCAGTCTGAAATTTGAATATTTTCTCTATTTACTAGACAGTAATTCCATCTCCACATCATTCATTTCAAGAAATTCCAAATGAAGGCTCTAATATTTAAATGAGCATATTAAACAAAACAGCCTATATAAAATGTGCGGCCAATGTTTCAATGTTTCCCATGAATGAAGAAAATTCACAATGTTTCAATGACTTTCCCCGTTTTCTGATGCTTCCCATGAAATTTGAATATTTTTCAAATAATTTAGTGCACATAAAATTGCAGATAAGCAACATAAGTTCTAATCTTCAAGGAAAAACATGATGCAAAATCAGCAAATGGAAGATAATCCATCCTCTTGAACTTACAATATCAACAAAGGAGTTTTTATTGTTGCATCTAGTCTCTGGAAGAAAAGAAATGCGGCCTTCAACACATTCTCAGCCTTCTGTCTAAGGAACACCTCCTCACTCTCTGAAATTTCAGCATGCACTGGACTTCTAGTGTAAATCCCATCCACTGTCTCAATCGGTGCTTCTGAATATAACATGGTCAACCACCTCTTAAATAAGTTTTGAATTGTTTGAGGTCCCCTCATTGCAATGGCTTCCCTGTTATCTGATGCATAAGACAGTTCAATCGATGTCATATCAGGAGATACTGATAAAATTTCTACTCTTTCTTGCGGTTCATAAGCAAGGTGAACTGCATTCTTGGAGACTTTGGGGTCCCAGCTTGTGTCATGGGCTTCATCATGCTGGCCACTGCTTTTAAATAAAAAGACCTTCAAAGGTTTCTCCTTTGGCAAAGTAATAGGTGGTCCCCTGCCAATAGCAAAAAAACAAGTTATGTAATAATAAAGCCAGTTGAAGTTGCCTGTCTATGCAGTTTTTTCATGATTGATTATATATGTGTTAAAAAGTATTTCATACGAAGATTAAAATGTGAAAATCATATTGCATCATAGTCCTAAAATATTTTCAGAAAAGATATAAGCCACGGATGATGTTACTGCCACAGATCCTACAATGCATCAACTCAACAAAAGGAAAAATGTGAACAACTTCTAGCTTGTCCCAACAGTGGCACAAAGATTATCTGCTCATTCATAAACTTTTCTGTAGTAGTAAGCTATATGAATGCCGGTTTAAGGAACTGGATGGATTGGGTTAAAATTGGTCAATTTGATGCAGCCCTTGGCCAATCCATTGGAACAGCCACCAATAACGATTCGCCACTGTTGAACCCCACAAATTTACCCAAAAAAAAAGAAAGAGAAGAAAATAAAATAAAATAAAAGGGAAAAAAGAAGAAGAAGAAAAGAGAGAAGAAGGGGGGGAGGGAAATGGTCTCCTGGTTGTGCATGCACCAGGAGAGTCTCTCTCAGTAGTGGGCCGATCATGATGAAATTCAAATCCAACGGTCCGATGGTGACAGAAGCAAATTCAATGACATAGATGTAGAGAGAAACAAATCCAATGGATCCAAATACAGACTAAAGCAAATTCAAAGGGTCCAATCGTGACTGAATGTAATCCCAAAGATCCGATTGTATAATCGGAGGGCATTAGTAAAGGTCTTAAAAGACAGATTGTAATTCAAATTACATATGTACAAGAAAATAAAGTCTTCATTTTTTTTTGCAAGAGAATGTACCCATAATAGACGATCATCAAGGCCATTATTGTCATAATGGATAGAGGCAAAAGACGTTCTTTGACAGTTAATCAAAGGTGTTCAAACTTGTTCTGACGTAAATTAACACCGACTCCGGTCGGTGGAGAAAGGTCCAGTACACAAACCTTAAATCGTCTGATAAATCAAGTACGCAGAATTAATGATATGCCAAAAATAAACATGCGCATATCTATCCAACAAAATAGATATTAAAAAGAAAGAAATTCTGCATGTAAACAACCACTTTACATTGGGGAACGACCAGGATCAACAAGAATGAGTGATGCACGCTACATCAGGTTGATTCATGCTTTGCAGATTGACCTGATCCCAGGAGTCAACCAGATTTTGCAATTGTTGGTTTTGAGCTGCTTT
The DNA here is from genome assembly GCA_014218235.1 of Colocasia esculenta. NCBI lineage: Eukaryota > Viridiplantae > Streptophyta > Magnoliopsida > Alismatales > Araceae > Colocasia > Colocasia esculenta. The sequence continues at coordinate 13,211,875 of CM024761.1, forward strand.
GGTTAACAGTGGGGAATATGATATAGGTAGACTTAAGTAACCATGTAAAACTAAACCCCCTTCCCTCACTCCACCAATTCATGATGCCACATCACACAATCCTTCTCACCTACTGATGCAAAACCATGCAGCTTTCAAGGTTGTAACATTTATAAATCAATTTTTATTTGTAAAATCCAATGATCTTCCCACCCTTCTAATCCAACGGGATTGCTAGATTTGGACTGTGTTTGGAATAACCAATAAATGGACTCTACTACAGGAAGAAAGGATACACTGACACAGAAGGAGATGAACGTAGGTCCTGAAAGCATTCCAATATGGCTGTCATGTATTGTCACCAATACTGCTGATATTACCAGTTACTGCCACCACAAAGCCACCAATGCCGTCCACCACTGCCATCACAGCCAGCTGTCCACCTCCCCCTCCTGTCATCTTTTTGAGAACAATAGGCTTTTCAGTCGCCAAAAATTCAGGAAAATGGGGTAAAATAGTATTTCATATTTTTTACAAAAACAACCCTACATGTAAGATCTTTTTATTTAAACACTACTTCTATTAAATTCATATGTATATATTATTATTTTAAAGATATCTCATGTACTTAGAAAACTCTGATAATACGCCTTAAGTCAAAAAGTAATTTTAATAAAATGCTCCCTTATTGATTTCTAAACCAGATCATATTGGTTCCGGTAGAACAGTTGAATCGCTAGGATCGGCTCAGGATCACTCGATCCTAGATCGGATCGACAGTTGGGGATCCGATTCCGAGGGGAAGTCCTTGAATCGCCTATACTTCCAACTGGATTGGCCGGAGTCGACTAAAATCGGTTTGGATCGGCCTAGATCGGTCTGGGTCAGCTGACTCTAGGTCGATTCCAGACTGATCCAGGCCAATTCTCCTACTTACTTACATGAATAAAGATATTACATGTAAATAAGGAAGTACCCTCCATTTGAATCTAATAAAAATATCAAAAACATTATATCTCTTACCAATAAAAAGTCGACTCTCCCATCCAAGAAGAAAATCGCGATTTTGATGATTCCATCAAAATAACGACTTTCTAATCTTCATAGTTTGACATATCTAAAAATTTTATAATTCAAATAAACCCATAAAATATTAAAAATCCAAAGTCCGGTAAAAAAGTCAAACGTGCATATGATTTCTCCAAGCCACTCTCCTACTGACAACACTTAGCCTACTTGAGACATATCATGATTTAGTCAAACCTAAATTTTCCTCATTCAAACCTCTCAGGATTTGGTCAAACTAAGTTATCATCACCCAAACTCGTGAGTATCATGAGTTTGGGTGATGATAGCTTAGTTTGACCAAATCCTGAGAGGTCTCAAGCAAACTAAGTGTTGTCAGTAGGAGAGTGGCTCCCTTGGAGAAGTCATATGCATGTTTGATTTTTTTGTCGGATTTTATATTTTTAGTATTTTATTGGGTTTATTTGAATTATAAAATTTTTAAATAAATCAAATTATGAGAGATTAGAAAATCATTATTTTGATAGAATCACCAAAATTATGATTTTATTCTTAGATAGGAGAGTTGACTTTTTATTGGTAAGAGATGTGATTTTTTTATATTTTTATTGGATTTAAATGGGGGTACTTCCTTATTTATACGTAATATCTTAAGTAAATGAAACTACAAATTCTAACATTTACTTAAATGATATTCAGGTAAATAATACATAAAGTTTTTAATATTTTATGTTTTTCTTGTATTATTATGGTAGTAATAATACACAAAGTCTTATGTTTCATATACTATGAATGCATGTATGATTGATTTTTTATGCAAATGTTAGTTCTTTAATTTATCAGATTTTTTCTCATTTTTGCTGTTTTCCCTGATTTTTAATAAATTTTTAAAATCCATTTTGTAGACTGGTCGATCCAAGATCGGCCAAACTTCCCTTGGATCCGTGGGATCTTGCGATCCGATCCGGATCGGATCAGTGCCTAGCGATCCCGATCCGATTTCGATCCTACCTTCCATTATACCACAAGGCGCAAACCAATCCTACAAATTTAAACTTTGTTTACAAATCTTCACATCATAAAAGAATATGCCCTTATCTCCCTCCTCATTTCTACCCAAAGAAAAAGGACAATTCTTCATCCCATCTACTCTTCTTTTCAAAGTGGACTGTTTTGTACAGGAGGCACTTGTGGGCAGGAATTCTATATATTTGCAATCACTTATTTTTACACTGTAATAAAATTGCAGTAATATCCATGTAAAAAAAGGATGTGCCATAGGACTTGACATTTCTCAGAGACTACCCTCCAAATGGACCCAATGGAAGAGCATTACCCAGAAAGACCAGTTTCCATGCCTTTAAACACATGGCTTCCTTGCCTTCATCACGAAGTGGGCACATCACCCTAATCTCCATGGACTGTGATAATCATCACAACTGCGAAGGCTTCCTTGCCCCTCAGCTAAATGAGCTGAATGTCAATTAAAGTCTTAATGGTGGTTGTTGTTAGTCATCATTAATTTCATTTTGGGTGGGGTCTACTTCTACCAGTTGTTTGAGAGTTCCAATTAAAATTACTCTTTATTCATGATGCTAGACCACCGAATAGATTTGGGCCAAATGAGAAATTTTTGTTGATAAGTGTGATATCTCTGGAATCTTTTGCATTTTGGTTGTTTTCCTCTTCATTGTGTATCTTCTATCCCTCATTTTATTATACAGAAGAGTAGCATATGAAAACCTCCAGGAAGAGGGAATGAGCAAGAACATGTAAGAGATTTCCACTTTTAAGAGTCTCAAAAACAAAAGAATTTAAGTAGACATAAGGGATAAGTCTTTCCAATGGTGAAGCAGCGTCTCAGAACTAACAACAGTGTGCACAATAAGCCATAAAGCACTTCAGGTTCGGTTACAGTGGTTTCTACAACCTGACAAATATGTAGAATAAGTCTTATTGATACACCCAAAAGGGTGACTAAACTTCTTGTTAGAAAAAATAAAGTAATCAGAGAACAAAAATCCCACCACACATTGCCCTCACCTGACATGGAATTGATTCCTCAAGCATGCAAGTTTATTTGTACTTACAAGGCAGAAGGCTACAAAGCATCTCAAATTGCCTCCTGCTGATCTCAGTTGGGGCCTAACGGTCAAGGCAGCATAACCCTAATACAAAAAAAGGGAAATTGCAATTTAAGTCTATGTACATGTAGAAATCAATAAGCATGTAATTCATAAACACGTAGGAAATAAAAAAGGTAGCAAATATGCCGCCAAATCAATATGAACGAGGAACGTAGAACATTCTGACAGCTTCTTACATTCACATGCCTGTAGAACAAAAAATAATGTCTAAAAGAAAACTACAATACTCAGCTGCAGCAATGCATACCTGATGGGTCTCGGTACCCTATCCGGATCCAACGACCCAATTTAAGTCTCGGCCTAGCTCAGCCCAGGCCCACTGGGCAACATTAGCCCATAAGGCGTCGCCAGCCCAGAAAAAAGGGTAGTCAAGAAGAGACCTATTCGAACTAAGACATTCACGCATCAATGCTCGAGTCTAACTATGACAGAGCCGAGTTCTTCGGCGACGAACTTTGAAATCTACCACAACTCCTCCACCATCTCAGAAACCTAACAAGGAAACTCGTTATGGCTCTTGCTAGGAGTCTTAGTTGGAGACCGATACAGAAGGACTCTCCCGGTCATACTAGGACTCAGAATTCCAACCGACTTGCAACTCTTCGCCTATAAAAGTAGCCCCTTCACCACAGGTAAAAGGGCCAAGGTTCCAGATCCCAATTAGAGATCTCAGCCTCTCTCTCTCTCTCTCTCTCTCTCTCTCTCTCTCTCTCTCTCCACTGCGTATCCTATTTTCCCTTAATCCCTTCTCAAAGATGATATCTGATTTAAGTGTTGCAGGGTCGACCCTGGAAACCCCTTTATAGGCTTGACTTCTTACAGGTAGGATTGGGGTCGGCACTGGCATTGGCAGAATTAGTTTCCCCTTCATCATTAGATTCGAGGTCCTCATCTAGGACCCCCTGAAGTCGATCCACAACGAGTTTTGTGGGATCAGGACTGACTTCATCATTGGCATCGTCTATGGGAAAGAAATACCAGCCAAGGCTCCGACTAGAAACAAGGAGATCATTTATCCAAATGATGTAGAAGACACCAAGGTGACTGCCAAGGGGAAAAAATAATAACCCTGCAGCCTCCACCAAGTAGTTTCATGCCCTCTTGTGCCAGGTCGTTGACCTCGAAGAGGCCAAGAAAGGATTAGCGACATTGTTGAAACTGGTGCACACCCTCACTCGACAACTCGCGTCCTTGCCCCACGCAGAGGGTCCTCTAGAAATCACTCTGACGCAGCCCCGAGCAGTGACTCAAGTACATCTTCCCCCACCTACTCCAGTCATGACAAACCCCGACACTGCAGTGTCGAGTAGCACTGTGCCTCCTCCTCCGCCTCGGGCCAACTTAGTGAAACCTATTTCGGCTAGTCGACCTTGAGCTCTCACAGCGACGGTCTCCATCCCTGCCTCTGTTGATATGGAGAAGAAGCTTGAGGAGATGTAGAAAGAAGTTCGGTGTCTGTCTAGGCGACTTCCTAGTTTCACTTTCCTTGTGGTTCAGCACCTACAACCTCCCTTTACCGAGAAGATCATATCAGCCTTGCACTCAGGCCACCTAGAGATGCCTAACATGAAGGCATATGATGGCACGACCGATCCAAGTGATCATTTAGATCGCTTCAACACACTCTTTTCCTTTCAGGAGGCGTCAGATGGTGTGAAGTGTCAGACGTTCCCAATCCTCCTCAAGCGCGGCACTGCGGCGTGGTTCAAGACTTTGGCTCCCAACTCCATCCAAAATTTCCAGACTATCGGGAAGAAGTTTTTAGAGCACTTTACAAGGTATGCGCATTTAGTGAAGATGTCGGCCTTCCTCCTTGTCGTTCGCCAAAGATCTGGAGAATCGCTCTGAGAATATCTAGCGAGATTCCACACTGACGCCTTGCAAATCTCGAGCTCAGATGTTGCTATTGTCGTCTCGACTATGATGGGCGACACAACTGACCTCAACCGGGACGACCGTCAACGCCGTTCTTTACCATCCCCCTTTCATAGATCCTCATGGAGATAAAGGACCAATGTTAACTCAAGTGACCAAAAAAGATGAAAGGAGACCCGGACAAGCATGATAAGTTGAAATACTAAGTTCCACCAGGATTACAGGCACACAACCGATAAGTGTCGATAGCTGGCAACGAGATCCAGGCTCTCATCTATAGAGGCATCATCAACAAGAGCTTTGAAAGACATTAGTGTTGATAAGAGAGGAAAACAAGAACTCAGACCCAAGAATGACAATAACCAGCCTGTGAAAGTGGTCGTCGTGATGATAATGAGTGGCTCGGAGTACTTCACTAAGTGCGTCGAAGCCGAGCCACTATCCCGCATCACGAAAAAAGGCAGTTTGGGATTTCACCTATTCGATTTGCCTCACATCATTGTCAGCAACAATAGGAAGCAATTCATTAGAAAAATCTTCAAAACCCGATAAGCTAACCACGGATCACTTAACACTTCACCTCCGTTGTGCATCCCCAAGCCAATGGGTTGGTCGAGAACTCAAGATCACTAACTGCACAATTTTACAGGGCTTGAAGACCGACCTTGGCCAGGCTAAAGGGTAATGGGCAGAGGAGTTGCCATTTGTTCTTTGGTTGTACCAAACAACCCCAAGGTCGTCACAGGCAAAACACCCTTCAACTTCGCCTTCGAGGTTGAGGTTGTCCTACTTGTAGAGATCGACGAGCCTTCACCACAGGTCGAGACTTATGAGCCAAATGCCAACAACGAAAGGATGCTTGGGAATATAGAACTCATCAACGAGATCTCAGACAAGGCACTCATGCACATCGAATCACTACAACAAGTAGCAGCCAGGATCCCTGATCACCAATCTAAAGAAGACAATTTTACATAGGCAATTTCGTCCTAAGGAAAGTTGAGGCCTTCGACCAAGTCGGCGCCATTAGCAAACTCGACCCAACTTAAGAAGGCCCCTACAAAGTCACTGAAATCTTAGGACATGGAACATAGGCCCGAGACTACTTTGGGAAAGTCGGTACTGAGGATATGGTATGTTAGCAATTTGAAAAGGTACTACATATAAGACCCTAAGATCTTTCAATAGAATTCTATTTAGTTCCAATTGTGATCATACATGCTTAACTAACCCATCTTGAGCAACCGAACGAGTATTTATACCAATCAATCATGTCTTAAATCTTGAGGTTGAACATCCTCTATGCTATCACCTCTCGAGATCAGACATGCCCTGTATTGGCACCTCTCATTTGAAGTCCCGAGGTCGAATGTGCTCCGTACTACTACCTCTCAAGATCGAACATGCTCCACACTACCACCTCCTATTCAAAGTCCTAAAGTCGAATATGAGTTGTGTTGCCACCTCCCATTCAAAATCCTAAGGTCAAACATGCTTCATGCTACCACCTCCCAAGGTTGGATACGCTCCATGCTACCACCTCCTATTCGAAGTCCCAAGGTTAAATATGCTTCGCGCTGCCACCTTCTACCCAAGCGTTCGGGTAAGACAGGCTCCATGTCGTCACCTCCCATGAAGGAAAAATGATCTACCGTCATCAAGTCAGATGGACACTGAGGAACAGTTGAGCCGACATCTTGGCCTTCCTCGTAAAGTAGGAGATAGCCCAAAAGAACTTTCATTCATATGAGAAAAATTTTTTTACAAGTGCAAGGGTTGGTCTTACAACAACACTAGTTAGTCGCGCCAACAAAAAGGAAGTGCATCCCAGTAGACTTAAGCTTATTCGGCCACGTCCACAATGACCACCTCGGCATCATCCGTGGCTTTACTCCTATCCTCCGTGGCCTCGTCTCGTCCTTCGCAACCTCAGCCTCATTCTTTGCTGCTTCAACCTTTACCCAAACAGTTGAGGTCCTCACTTTGCCTGCTTGAGACAAAACTAGTGCACCTCTACGAACAAAAGGTCAAGGTCGGGGTGCTGAGCTTGGACTTTCTCGAGACAACCGATAAAGCCGTCAGATAGCTCGATCTCGTATGAGGGAATGCACTCTCAGGTGACCAACTTGCTTAACACCTTGCTTGAGCGGAAGGCTCTCATAGCGTCTTCTCGGACCAAGTCCAGGTGTTGAGGGACCTCTTGCTTTAGGGGTTAGAGTTCATCCTCAGCCCCCACGTGGGCACCCTCGATTTTTTTGAGGGCGGCCTCGACTACCACTCGGGTCTCCTTGGCCCCCTTAAGAGCTGCCTTGGCCTCTTCACGGGCTGACCTCTCCTGCTCTAGGCTCTTCTAAAGCCGGAAGATGGATAAATTGAGCTTCTCCTCTCACACTTGCACTTCGCTATCGAGGCGCGCCCACTCGCCAATACAGATACTCATGGCCTTTAGTAGCGCCATGATCTTTAATGCCCCACACACGACGGACCGCACCATGCCGGACGTAGCGGTGCCCACCAAGGCATCTCGATGCTGAGGAAGAAGGCAATTGTCTCCTAATTCTTCGACAACACTTGGGTCCTCCAGGCTATATGGCTTCGTCACCTGCCAAAAGCAGGGCTAAGGCCGAGGCGACGACTCCCACTACTCAGACCCCTCTACTAGCAGAGTGCTCGGCTCCAAGGCGGGCTTCTTAGAAACAACCTGACACTTGATCGGCCGAGGTAAGGCCTTAACAGCCTCAGTCATAGCGGCCATCACTACCGCTTTAGTTGCCTCAGCTGTCGGCACATCCAATGAAGGCTCGATTGCCTTCCTCTTCCTCGCAGACATGGCTCTCAGCACCGCGGGATCCATTTTCTCTGCCAGAGCATAACGAGAGTTAGCAACGCGAGACAAAGGAAATTGTGATTCGGGCGATAGCGGTCGAACTTACCCTACAAATGGGTAGGACTCAATCCGGCCTGTGTCAAGCTATCCTCAGTGAGGAGAAGTCAAGCTGCTCTCTCACCTCGGAAGAGCCCTACTGCCACAAGGTCTAGGGGATCAGAATACGATGATGTCGACAGCCAACTCTTCAGGAGCTTCTTAGTCCAGTGGATAAGAAACACAGAGCTCTCACTATTCCCCAGCTTGACACTAATTAACAAAATTCAACCTCAATCATGCTCCTATAATGTATGCTTTTAGGGATCAATTATTCTTATGCTCTTTAAAATTCCCTTTAATACTACAATAAAGGGAACATATTAGGGAAAGAGGCAGCATTGATAGTCTTTACTAGATTGATAGATGGTGGATTTGCCACGACTATCTACTTGGCTCAATTAAGCTCCTTTAAGCCTGCAACCCACGTATAGCTCATGTCAACACCAACCTTCAACACCAATGCGACCCCCAACAAGTAAATATATACATGATATTACTAATATTAACAACTAAACCATTGGGCATGAACCACAGCGGTGAAAGACACCACCCCCAACACAAGCAAACCCTAGTGGCCAGCTCGTGAGTAGTACACGGGCATAAAAGAACCTAAGGTTCTAAACGAAACACGAAAACCCGAGATTCTGACTAGATTCAGATAAGAATTATCATATTCAGAATTGAAAAAATAATACTGACAACTTATCGATATTGATTATTCCAATAAGTTATTGGAATTGAAATTGGAATCAAAATATCCTCGTTCCAAAATCAATTTTCCATTACAATTAATTCAATATTAAAAAAATAACAACTTAAAGTGTTAAACACTAAGGCCTCACAAAAACTTGAATATTAAATTAAATATTACATATTGATACGGGGGGCTCCCACAAGTCGACTGGAGCCCCAACCTCCCAGAGCACCAGAGTCGGTGTCCTGACGTGACTTGAATCATGAATCTTGGCGTCGTCTAGGTCGACGACTCAAGTCGGCTAGACCGACCTCTTTACACCCCTTGGGGCGACAACAGCAGCTCGGTCGTAACTGACCTAGAGCATGACGTGTTCGCGAGATTCTCGAGAACGTGGCTCGCATAACGACCGAGGCATTAACCGCTGAGATAATGGCTGCGGGTCATGCGCTTGGTAATGGCAGCCATTAAGACCACAATCTACATGATTTGGTGTGACAGTTATAGCGACATCGTGGAGATGATTAGGGAGACCTGACGCAAAATTGACGAGGTCGTCCGAACAGTTGCCATGGGAATATATCCCTATATAAGAGGCAGACACTCCACATGCACAGTTACGTTATTCTGCTCCTTAGGCTGGACCATTCTTCTCGACTTGCAACTGACTTGAGCGTCGAAGTGTCTCTCCACCGAAACCCTTCGGCGAGCTTTGTAGGTCCTCAATCATCGAGGTCGAGAGCTCGGAGCATGCGTCTCACGTCGGCTAAGTAGATCTCAACTTGGCCATCTCGACTTGATCGTCTTGGCTTTGACATCTCGCTTTGATCACCTCGACTTGAGCCGACCCCATTACAAACCGTAACACATATTAAATCATTAAAAAAACTTGGATTTCGGAAATAAAAATGGTACTGATTCTGATTTCGGTTTCAGTAACGTAACCAAAATCAGATAGAAATAGAAAAAGGCTATTCTGATCATGCCCTAAAAGAACCCAGCCCATACGAAAACACACAAACGACAAGATCGGAACAACACAAAAAGAACACCCGAGCGGGGGTCTAAGACCAATGAAGCACAGATTTTGAGCTCACAACTCAAAAAAACACATGATCAATCCCAGCAGACGCACCTGGATCCCGGTGGCCATCTGCACTGAGGAAGGAATTCACCGTAAGAGGAAACAGAGACAGAGAGCGCGTGCACGCGCGCGCGCGCGAGAGAGAGAGAGAGAGGACAGGAAAAATGGGATGGGAAGAACGCAGTGGAGCAAGGGTCGTGTTGCCCGGGAGGAAGGGAGGGAAGGGCGGCCCACATGAATGGATAAAGGAGAGATCAGGAGGGGGCAGCGGATGGTAGCAGCAGAGCAAACCGGCAAAGTGGTATAACCCAGTGGCACGCAGTGGACTTGCGAGTGGAAAAAGGGGTCGAACTACACGGCGGCGGAGGGGGGTCCGCCGATTTGGATGGCCTAAATTAGCTGCTGTGGTTCGAAAATATAAGAAATATTTGTAAAATATAAGTACTCCATTTTACTTTTAACATAAATATATTTACAAAAATACATAATTTAGAAATAAGTACAAGATAATACAAAATTCATATATATTTTTATTATTTTGGAAGGCGTATCTACCATGTATAAATATATTAAGAATTTTTTATTAAGTTGATCCACACAATCTAAAGCTAACTTTTTCATATTGAGGGTGCAAGTCCAATAACGTTTAGTAAATTTGATCTAGACACAAGTCATCTTTAATCCAACCTAAAGTTCAAGAGCTTCGTCAATTATCAAACCCTATTTCTAGAGGTGTTCACAAATTTGATTTTGAGGAATTTTTCTTCAGCCCAAACTAAATTGGAGCTCAAATTCAAATCTAACTGAACCAAATCAAGATTTTTTCAATTTGAGTTTAGAGGGGGCAAGTATTGAGTTTTCACATAGACTGTAAGATAGCTTCAGGCAATGAGGATGAGACGAGTGCATTAAAAGTAGACCTGCATAGAGGAGATAACAAGTATCAAGTGGCCCAGAGATATGTGCGGGATCACCCTCCGATATTTAAGCCAGTGATGGTGGCTGAATAAGTAGGAAAAGAGGAGGCAACTCAATATCGTTCACCACTAATAAAAGTGCTTTTGGAATGCTAGGAATTGCTTATAAATGCTTGCCTACACCGGAGGAGTCACCAAGGGTTAAATATGTGTCAGTTTTCTCATTGGTCCATGTATGGTATGATGGTAGGCATAGTCAGAACGTGGAGAGAAATGCCGATGACATGGCCTCCCAAGGCATAGTGTCTCATTTTGGAGCCATGCATTGCGTACGGAGGGCCATGATGCTTCTTGGGGAGGTCTCTCTGTAATACCCCATATAAGAATATGTTAAATGGACAAAATCAATAGACTACCAACAACTCAGACTAGTCATTTTTAGAATTCGAGTAGGAAAAGAACTCTAAAGTTTAGCATGCTCAATTAGGAGAAGTCCCAGAATGTGTGCCCTTTTTGGGAAGTCTTTCAACTACATGGTTCTTGGGCTAGTTTATTAGTTGGGTCATCACAAATGGTATTAGAGCTTTACTTAGCCGGAAGTGCACGAACTAAGTGCCACATAGGGCAAAGTGTTATGCTATAGGAGCTACCTCTTGAGGCCATAATGGGGCAAAGTGTTATATAGCGGGAGTCATCTCTTGAGCATATGTGGGCCACCTCTAGAATCCTGTCTGTCTGGAGTTTGACTGTGTGTTATATGTGAACATCGACGAGAAAATTGCTTATATAAGAGGGGTAGATTGTAACACCCCATATAAGAATATGTTAAATGGACTAAATCAATAGACTACCAACGACTCGGATTAGTCATTGTCGAACATCGAGCATGAAAAGAACTCTGAAGTTAAGCGAGCTCAATTGGAGGAAGTCCCAAGATGGATGACCTTTATGGAAAGTCTTCCAACTAGCATAGTTGTTGGGCCAATTTGTTAATTGGGTCATCACACTTTCAAAGCATGGTTCTTGCTTTAATACGATAGGGCATGGGAAGGATATTCGGCTTTGACCTCTTTTGTCCTTTTATCTTTTGGGTGTTTACTGAGGTCATAATCAGGCACGGGCCTATCGTAGCTTCAGTTTTATTGAACTAGGGGTTCTCTGAGGCTGAGTCTCTCTTTAACAAGCCATCTCCGTCTTCGATGGTCAATTTTTTAGGCTATGGGATCTTTAGCTATAGTCAAGCTTTCTCGTGGGGACCTTGACCTCTTGCGCTTTTTGAGTGTGTTGTTTGAGAGCTATCCATGCATCTTAAGGGGCCTTCTTTAAGGCCTTTGATCAAGATATAAGTGGCTTTATCCCCCCCCCCCCCCCCCCAAGTTTGGGTGACGTCATGAGACTCGACAACACTTCGTCTTTGGGATAGACTTGTTATTTGGTTCTCCTTGCACAACCTTAATTTAGTGTTAAGGCTATCTTCTTTTTGAGATGTATTCAACTTGTAGGCTTTGATGAACTTGGTCTAGGTGGCAATAAGATTCCACCTCTCTAGATTGTGTTCAAATTGAAAATTTATTCGCACTTATAACATAATTGACTTTTTAATATTTATATGCCTTAAAATAATATTATAATTTTAAATATTTAATATAATTTGATTTTTTATGTTTATTCCATATATTCGATTCATTTGGTTTATATTAATTTCACATCTTTTGACACTAAATCAAACCATGATTTGGATCAAATCGAACTCAACGAGTCTAATTAAAAATAGACCATTTTTTGGTAATTATCTAAAGATAGACTTGGTTCTCCAATTCCAACGGAAGCCTATAGAACTTGATATTGAAGTATTAATGGCTCAGACTTGGTATGACACTCAAGCCTCCATGTTGCACACTGTTAAAATCTTGAAGAGAAACTCTTTATACTAGAGTGAATTATCTAAGTACCTGTAGATATAAGCATATGTGAGCTCCGCTGCCATGATAACAACGAGTCTTGCCACTTGTATTTTTATTAGGCGTCTGAGCACTTTTTGCCCAAGTACAAAACATTTCTCAATCTTCAAAGACACTTTATTAATGTATACATACATAAATGCATATGAGTGTTTGTATATCTATATAATGCGTATGTTCTAATGTCTAACTTTTAAATTTTAAGTGCTTGTTGCAGGTGTTCACGTCGACACTTTATGTTCACGTCCTTATCCTGCAAATTCTAACCTTTTTATGACCCCTCGCCCATCTCTTGCAAATACTAATATTTTGAACTCATATTTGGGATCTTATTATCAGTTGAAAAAATAGAGAGGAAGTGAACATGATTGTAATGTTATCTTAAAGAGCCATTATGAACTTTTATATTTGCTATTATTTGTATTGACATTCTTTTCCAAAAAATGACGATCTACTTTAAAAGTTTTGTTTTGTCACTCAAGAAGTGACTCAGTTGATTAAGATATTGAAGATGAAAATTTCAAGGCTCATGGAGGTCAGTTATAATAAAATGAGAACTTGTAAAAAATATTAAATGAATTATGTGAATAATTATTTTTAGTAAATATTAAATTAATGATAGGGAAAGTTACATATATATATCATAGAATACATCATATTCGAGGTTATATCCTCAAAATCTGCATATTAGAATTCATATCCATGTATTCCATATATTTTTATCATGTATGTTTTTAATATTTGATTTTATTTATTTAATCTAACCACAGTTGAATTAAGAGGACAAAAAAAACTAACTTGTCTTTAAAACTCTTGAAAAAATAATTTCTCTCTCTCTCTCTATTTCTGTCGTCTCTCTCACTACCACCACCTTCTCTCTCCATCATACACTCTCTAACACCACCTTCTCTATCCCTCTATCTCTCTCTTCCCATTATTTGACCCACTTTCTCTTCTCTCTCACAGAACTAGATGGGGAGACCCCTCCGACACCACATTCTCTCTCCCTCTGGCACCACCTCCTCTCTCCCTTCGACACTCTCTATTTGACTCTCTCTCTCTCTTATCTCTCACCATAGGAGCCAGAGGGGGGGGAGACCCCTTTAGCACCATCTTCTTTCTCTCTCGGACACACCCTCTCTCTCTTCTCTCTCAATGTCAAAAACGAAGGGGGAGACTCCTATGGCACCATCTTCTCTCTCCCTAAGACACACACTCTCTCTCCATCTTCTCTCTCACTGTTGAAGCTAGAGGGGGAGACCCCTCTAGCACTACCTTCTTTCTTCCTCCTACTCTCTCTATCTATTTCTGTGACTACCCAACCAACAAATTAACTGACCCAACAATCATACTTGTTGATAGACTTCTCAGGAAGATCACACATCTAGAGACTTTCTTAATTAAGTACGATTAACTTTGGAATTCTTTTCCTACTTGAACTCCGAAAATGACTAGTTCAAGTTATTGATAGTCTACTGATTTAGTCTATTTAACATATTCTTATCTGGAGTGTTACAATTATCCCTTTTATATTAGTGACGTCATCATCGCTAGGCACATATAGTACTCAGTCAAACCTCAAGCAGGTAGGATTCTATAGGTGGCCCCCACAGACTCAAGAGGTGAATTCTGCTATGTAGCACTTTGTACCATTATAGTCTCAAGAGGTGGCTCCGTGTAGCACTTTGCCCCATATGATAGTTAGTTCATTCACTTCCAACTGGGTAAGATTTTGATACTATTTGTGATGATCCAACCAGTAAACTGACTCAACAACTATACTTGTTGGCAGATTTTTTAGGAAGGTTTATATGGAAACTTCCCCTAATTGAGCATGATTAACTTCGAATTATTTTCTCATTCGAGCTCCGAAAATAAATAGTCCAAGTTATTGGTAATCTACTGATTAGTTCATTTAATATATTCTTATATATGGTGTTATAATTTCGCTTTCTCTCTCTCTCTTTTCTTTCATTGCCGAAGCCAGAAGAGGAGATAATCTGACACCTCTTCTCTCTCCCCTCGACACACACACACCCTCTCTTCTCTCTATATTCTCTCTCACGTTGGAGCCAGAGGAGAGACCCTTCTAGCACCCTTTTCTCTCTCTCTCTCTCTCTCTCTCTCTCTCTCTCTCTCTCTCTCTCTCTCTCTCTTCTATCTCATTGTCAAAGTTTGTGGAGGAGACCCCTTTGACACCCCTTCTCTCTCCTCGGATGCATTATCTCTCCATCTCTCTCTCTTCTCGCTCACGGTCAGAGCCAGAGGGGTCAACCTTTCTCTCTTCCCCTTTACCATCTCTCTATCTCTCTTCATTCTCTCTTTATAACTCTCTCTCATCTTAATATGGATATTTTAGTAAATTCATGCACTATTTAACCATTTTGTCAGATGATTGCAGAATATTCTCAAAATTTTGACAGCAAATTAACCACAGGGATATAAACAATAAGTTTTTTCGATTTTAGTGCGTATGGAATTTAATATATAGATTTTGAGGATATAACCTCAAATATGATGTATTCCAGACATATGTATGTAGTCTTCCCTTAATAATAATGCATAAAATAGAAGTGCAACACATGATCATGATGCCCATGTAAGTGATCCTTGTCTCCTTTGGGTATTTGCTGCCTTTGAAGAACAAGAGCTGTGTGATAATAGCACCTACATTTCCTCCACCCCCTGTCATGCCAGAGACTAGCCCCAAAGACCTGCAAGGCATTGATCTGAGATTAGAGAATACCCATATCACTGGGGAAAATTTACAAGTTATGGGGGTTTAGCAGATCTTGATCTGCTTGCAGTGTGCAACAGAGATGGAGACTAGATGGATTAAGTCATCATTTCCATGAGGAGCCAAAGAGTTTTTGTTATATCTTCCTCCTCACTATATATCATTGGTACATGAACAATTAACCCTCCCTTCCCACATTTTAACTAAAGTCTCCAACTCAAACACTGCACAATTAGACTTGTTAGTATTGTACAGGCAAACAAATTCGTTTCAATCTTAAACATGGATTTCATCTCTCTTACATGGGAAAGAACATGCATAATCTCTGGTATCCTATTGAAGCTGTGCACTTTAATAGAAGAAGACATGTATTACTTAACCAATTCTTGTTTCATACTGTTCCATAATTTTGGTAATACAGTATCATCAGTGCCAAACACAGGAAGCCAGATGCTATTCTGCATGTGTCCTACTTGGAAGAATCCACTACAGGGTCTACTTTCCATCCTTCAAAACTAATCATATACCAAGGAATGAACACAACTTAAAATTTTGTGGACCCAAACCCAGCTTTGACAAGAGCTTTCTATGATGCCAACTTAAAGATTTCTGACTTAATTTTTACAATTCCTCTGTGCTGTTTGCCGGTTCATTCAGTAGTACAAAGCATCTTGCTTTAGACATAAGCGTGTAGTAAGTATCTCCAGGTTACCTTTTGTCCCAATGACCCAGGTTAATTTATGTGTGGTAACCCTAATTGCTATGTGTCGAGATCAATAGTTTGACCCAATAGCCATAGATCTTATGTTTCTCATACCTAAGGTTGACTCATGCTTTAGTGGTGTGTAAAGGAGAGTGTTACTTGAATGAGTGCCTTTCACAAAAGTTCAAATATATTGCTATACTTTTTAAAAGTGCAACTGAATAAACACCTATTCCTATTCACAAACCATTGAAGATTCACATGACCTCCTTAGAAGAACTCTCCTCTATTAATGCTTCCCAAAGCCCATATACCTGAATTTAAGGTACACCAAGTTAGATTTGAGGGCATATAAATGCCTTGTGCAGTGGTGGGCCTATCTTATATCCAGTGGAGTCACGTGTCCGAATAAATTTTCAAAATTTTATTGAAGGGTTTAAAATTTTCTATTATGTTAATTTTGATTGAAATTTTTTCAAAAAAAGTAACCTCATTGAACTACAAAATAAATTTTGTGAGTGCACCTAATTTTTGGAGTGACTATACTGAATAAATTTTCTACGTCTACTACTAACCCTGTGCATTTTAAGATCCAACTACAGCTCCACCTCAAACAGAACAAGGAACTGTGGAGACCAAATAACCAACACATGCAGTATGGTTGGACTGCAGACCCACGTCTATCACACCTCTAAGGGTTCTGAGGCCCATCGAGTGAGGCAAGTGGGAACAAATGATTAGTTGGGACACAATACGTTTACTGGTGTCTGTACTCCCAACTACGAGCTTGCTACAAGCGATTGAAAAACTGTTCACACATACAATTTACTGCCCCACTGTAGTCTTTTCCCTAGCCAATCGTACAACTCAACTCAAAGAGTGGGGGAGTCTAGGAAGACGACATAGATCTTGACGATACCATTGTATTGGGACTAACCTCGAGCACACATGTTCTGGCTCATAGAGAATTTGGGGTACCCGATTATAGAGGTATCTAAGAATAGATGTCGAAGCCAATAATCTCAGTAAGTCACAATCATGCTATTAATTTTATGCTCAATTCATGGATAGTAATCTTCTTCTAACAATTGTCTTTAATCATAGAGAAACTACTAAACATTCACCAACTTAACACAAAACCATTGTGATGTCCCTAATTCAATTAAATAGGGTTAAATATTACTACATTAATCGAAGATCAAATTACAAATATTTATGGAAAAGAAAACCTTAAGAATCCTGAACGCATTGAGGGTATTAAGTGCATTAAGAACATGCCTACCCTTGCGGACGTGATAAGAATGCACCTAGAGAACAAGCTACGTTGGTGACATGTCTGTCCAATAGACAGCGTCAGCAATAAGAATGCAACATGGGTCACTGCTGCGTTAAAGATGCAACTACCATATTATATGCATTCTCAGACATAACGCCAATGCTTATGGGTTTCACTAAAAAATCCCAAAATTTGATGGATTTCATATAGAAACCTATCAATGACCCAATGTACACCTCCTAAACCATTTAAAACTAATGAATCATGCTTTTAGATACCTCAAACCAACAAACATGCTCTTATGTGCAAAATAATCCTTTAAAGATGCTTTTCAACTTTAAATTAGTAAATTTACAGCTCAAAAGCTTATTCTCATAATAAAACATAATCGAACTGAATATACACAAGTCATTAAAACCATTAACCACCAAAAGACTAAAAAGAAATCACAAAGAAAAGGGGAAGTCTCCCTGCCAAAACATGAAGAAAGAACCCGTTGGGGGACTTCACATGATCTGGCCCCCTCCTCCTCACTAAATCTGCTTAAAAACAACCTCGAATCTTCAAAAAATATCTTGAAGGGTCAAAATCGCCCTATAAGGTTTCCTCTTGGATGGAACAGGGTGAAACTCTATTCTGCCAAGGAAGAAAGACTAAAAATAGCTCGGTGTAGAGAACGCGTCGTATAGTTCAGGCTCATTCTAAAGCGCTAGACCAGGCGACCATGTTCATAAGAGGGTGCCATGTGTCCTAGTTGGTCAACACGTACCCCCAGCCGTGCAGAATCCAATTGAATAAAGACACGTCGATCAGAGACGATGCCTCCAAGATGCGTCGGGCTTATGCGGCACATTCTCAACACGTCCTTCACCTCGACCGCGTCTCAATCGCATCGGTCAACCTGACCGCAACTCGAAATAGAATCTCAAAATCATACAAAACCCTAGACTTGTAATCTATCAACATGTGGAACAATCATATATAGGACACATCATCAACCAAGACCCATTAATATAGATCCAAAATGTATGAACACTACAGTTTATTGTAGCTAGAGCAGTGTTGCATATCACATGGTCTCGAGGCTACAACCATCATGGTGCTCGAAGTTGCGTAGCTTGACATCCTGAGTAGGAGCAGAGCACCAATATCACACAGACAAGATGTAAAGAAAACTCTAGACTTGGAAATCTATCCCTAGTTCCAGTCCCGCAATAGGGGCCTCATGATAGGCCCTTTGAGTCCGGCCAATAAAGTCATTGGACTCGACCTAGCCATGGCCTTCAAAGAAGAAGATGGAAATACAAAATAGGGAGAAGGCACCAAATGGGCTTACTTTTATATCGAATGCCACCCTTTCCTCCTACCCTTTTGTTGCCTTCAAAAGAAGGCTAACAATCATAGATAAAGACTGTAACGATCCTGAGAACTCGACCCTCGACCCACGCCGAGGACTCGATTTTCACAGTCGCAGCCCACAGATCCGGAGACCTGGAAGGGCTATAACATAAGTCTAACAGAATATGTAAAGGAAATAGACGTCAACTGCTAACTAGGAGTACACACGCGGAAGCAGAAAGAAGAGCTAGACCGCTGCGTATCGCTCTAAGTACAGTCCCAACACACACAACTAGTACAAGTAAAAATAGGGGAAGAACAAGTCCTTGATGATCAGTCTGTCCCCATGTAATTTTAATGTATTTTGGTGATTAACAAAACTAAACTAGTTTTTATAAAAAATATCTAATGAATATTTCATAAGTCTTAAAGTATAGGAAAAATACCAAGGTCAATCAAGCCAATAAAGGTATGCATTACTTCTCTGAAGCTTTAATCTTTTCAACGTGATATTCTTTCTAAGTTCATATCGATTTCTGTTGAAATTCATAACGATTTCCTTATAAGACTGAAAAGTCATGTTGTTTCAATCGACTTGCCTGTCATAACGACTTTATAAGTTATCGCAACGATTTCTTTAGAAAGCGCAATGACTTGCCTGTCATAACGACTCTATAAGTTATCGCAACGATTTCTTTAGAAAGCGTAACGACTTGCCTGTCATAACGACTCTATAAGTTATCGCAATGATTTCTTTAGAACTCGCAACGACTTGCTTGTTGAAACGATTTCATAAGTTACCGTAACGACTTCTTTAGAAAGCGCAACGACTTGCTTGTTATAACGATTTCATAAGTTATCTTAACGACTTCTTTAGAACTCGCAACGACTTGATTGTTGTAACGATTTCATAAGTTACCATAACGATTTCTTTAGAACTCGCAACGACTTGCTTGTTGTAACGATTTGCTCTCTATAATGACTTGTTAGTATTCATAACGACTTGCTTTGCGCAACGATTTCTTTAGAGTTCATAATGACTTGATAAGTGTTCATAACGATTTGCTCTTTATAATGACTTGTTAGTATTCGTAACGACTTCATAAGTCATATAGCCATCGATTTCATATCTTGATATCTTATTCATCTTAAAAATGTTGACTAGTCAAAGTCCACGTAGACATCTCTCTGACGCTTCTGCATTTATGAGATCTGAACGTATCTCTGCATACATGCAGACAATATCATCCTTTATCGTGCTTACTCTGATAACGTCTTTTAGACTTAAGCTATTTGGCATTACTATTTTCATGTCTATTGCTACTGACGTTGACTGACATCAGAGACAGCTTAGCTGTCTTCTATTTGAGATTGACATTTGTGCAGACATCTGATCTAGCTTCATGGTACAACGTTAAACAAAATAGAAGCCAAAGGATATTTTTTAAGATCTCATCTCTTTGCGTGCTTAAGTGATCAAAAGGCTGTTGACTGGAAGCTTCCAAGACTCCAGGTGTCATTCAGTCTAACGACTACTCAAAAGAGAGACAACGGACACTTCAACGTCTAGATTTCAAATTGAAGATATAAATACAAGTCAGAAGAACAGAAGAGAAAAATCGTGTATTCAAGCATTCAAATTCTTCTGAAGAAGTCCAGAGCCAAGAACCTCATTCCACTTAGTTTTTGCTCTTTGCTCTCCACTGCTTTGTGAAAATCTTGAGAGAGCCCATGTAGTTCTGAGAGTGTGCCTTGTTTAGATCTTTGCTCTCAGTTCTAGTTGCTTCAGATCCTTGCTTGTCAAAAGCTTGATCTAGGGGCTTGAATTTCATTCATTCTCTTTGTGTTGTTCCCTTCAGTTGTGAAGGAAGACCTGGTGGTATCCAGGGTGTTTTCCCTTCGGTTGTGAAGGAAGACCTGGTGGGGTATCCAGGGTGTTGCTATTCCCTTCGGGTGTGAAGGAAGACCAGCTGAGCTGGGTGCTGTAGCGTCCTTAGGGGGATTGTACCCTAGCAGTAGAATCCTGAGTTGTTGCTCAGGGACTGGACGTAGGACTCCTAAGGAAAGGAGGTCTGAACCAGGATAATTCTTGTGTTGTGTGATTGTTTTCCTTGTGTGATTCTCTTACGAACTAATTGCTACTAATCTCTATCGAAGAACGTTGTTGTGTGAATGTTTTTGATTTACAGGTATTAATAGATTAATTTTTAAAGACCCATTCACCCCCCCTCTGGGCTCGTCAACTGGGCAACAAGTGGTATCAGAGTGAGTCTCTTCGGCAAAGAAAAAGGATCCAACGATCTGAAGAGTAAAGATCCATGGCAGCCCAAGGTAACTTTGAAGGTCAATCTGTCAACTGACCTCCTCTCTTCGATGGTGAAGATTATCCTTACTGTATGACCAGAATGGAATACTTTCTACAAGGCCACGACTATCAAATTTGGTCCATAGTGGAAGAAGGTGATCTGGTAGTCACAAATGAGAAAGCACAATGGACAGATGATGACAGAAAGAAGATCTCCCTGAATTGCAAAGCAAAGAGCATCCTATGCTGTGCTCTAAGTAAGAAGGAATTCAACAGAGTTTCAGCCTACAAATCCTCAATGGAAATGTGGGAAAAGCTCAGGATCACATATGAAGGCATAGACAAGGTAAAAGAGACAAGAATCGACATTCTTGTCACTCAGTATGAGAGATTTCAGATGCAGTCAGGTGAATCCATAACTCAAATGTTTAGTCGGTTCACTGACATCACAAATGGACTAGCCAGTCTGGGGAAAACCTATGAGATTGGAGACATGGTGAGGAAAATACTTAGATCCTTACCGTCCTCATGGACCCCAAAGGTCACAGCAATAGAAGAAGCAAATGACCTGAAGAGAATGTCTGTAGAAAAGCTCATTGGGTCCCTCATGGCCCATGAGATCAACATGGAAAGGCTAGGAGAATCTTCTAGCAGAAAGAAGCACTCCAACGCCTTAAAAGCTGAAGAAGATTCACCAGATGCAAGTTCAGCTGAAAGTGAAAGTGATGCAGACAGCGAGAATGAGGAAGCAATGCTGTCTAGAAAATTGCAGCGAATTTTGGCTAAAAAGAAGAAATTCCAATCTGGTAGAAGGCACTTCAAAAGGAACAAGGACTTCAAGAAGCCAGATGGAAAAGAAATGAAGAAAGGAGAACCCATCTGTTATGAATGTAAGAAGCCAGGACACATTAAAGCTGAGTGTCCAAAATTTAAGAAGCCGGAGTTCAGGAAGAAAGACAGCTCCAAGAAGTTCAGAAAGTACAAAAAGAAAGCGATGGTAGCAGTATGGGAAAACAGTAGCGACTCAGACAGTGAGTCAAGCTCCTGCAGTGATGAAGAAAAAGCCAACTTGGCCTTCATGGCAAATATGAAGATAAGGTAACTTATGACTCCTCTTTTGATTCATGTAATGATTCAGATTCCGATAGTTTAGAAGAGGCTTTCAACGAACTATATGAAAAATATAAAGAAGTAACCAAATTATTAAAAGTAAGCAAGAAAAACATAGTCTGTATAGAAAATACAAACTCAGATCTAAAATCAGAAAATAAACAATTAGAAAGTCAAATAACTGAACTTAAAAGAAGAAACGAACTGTTATGTGAAGACCTAAAACTAAAATGAACAAATAACTAAATTAGAGAAACAAGTAAGTTCAGATGAACTGAAAACTGAAATCAAAACACTAACAGAAGAAAATATATAGTTATCTAGCACATTAGAAAAATTCACTAATGGTAAAAACTCCCTCATATTAAAAGGTGCTAGAAGATCAGGTAAGAAGAAAAATGGATTAGGATATACACCCCCAGATAATGAAGAAACCATAATTTATCCTAAAACATATCCAACACCAAAATTTGTACCTGAACAAGATACAACATACAAAGCTGATTTCAGATATATAGAAAAAGTAACCAAATTATCATGCTGTAGTCACTGCAACAAGTTAGGACATATCATAACGACATGCCAACAAGACATAAGAAATGTATAATAAAAGGCAAAATAAATGATACTAACCCATCAGGACCCAACCCAAAAGAATTTGGGTACCTAAAACTTGATGTTTTTATTTCAGGACATCTCCCGAGCATCCAAATGGTATTTGGATAGCGGGTGCTCAAGGCACATGTCAGGAAACCAGAAGTTATTCTCTCATCTCAAAGCTGAAGAAGGAAGAGTCACTTATGGAGATAATGGGAAAGGAACAGTGATAGGCAGTGGCTCTATGAATAACAAAGGAAAAACAGTCATAGAAGATGTGTTATTAGTCAAGGGATTGAAGCACAATCTCATTAGCATCAGTCAGCTGTGTGACAGAGGCCATCAGATCAAGTTTCAAGAGTCAAAGTGCAGCATACTGAAGGATGGAGCAGTCATCTTTGAAGCAAATAGAGAAAAGAATTTGTATGTGCTCTATCTTGAAGAACTCAAGGTTCAGAATGTTTGTCTGGCAGCAAATAAAGATAAATCTACTGAATTATGACACAGACGACTAGGACATTGCAGCATAGATGGCATGAGAAAATTGCTGAAGAAGAATCTTGTGGAAGGTCTACCTAAGGTTAGTACAAAATTGGATGGTGTATGTAAACCTTGTGCTAAGGGAAAGCACACCAAAGGCTCCTTCAAGTCAAAGACGGTGGTGACCACCTCAAAACCCTTAGAGCTCCTTCATATGGATCTATTTGGGCCAATGAGGACTACCAGTCTTGGAGTAAAGAATTTTGGGTTTGTCATAGTTGATGACTACTCAAGATTCACATGGGTATCATTCCTAGAGCATAAAGATGACATTTTTGAAAACTTCGTCAGCTTCAGTAAGAAAGTTCAGAAGTTTAGTATTGTGTCTATCAGATCAGATCATGGTGGTGAATTTCAGAATGAAAAGTTTGCTAGATTCTGTGATGATCATGGAATTGAACATAATTTCTCAGCACCAAGAACACCACAGCAAAATGGTATCGCTGAAAGAAAGAATAGAACCCTATTAGATATGGCAAGAACTATGCTCTCAGAATATGATCTGCCAAGATACTTTTCGGCTGAAGCAGTCAACACAACAAGCTACATTATCAACCGAGTAATGATTAGGCCAATCCTGAAGAAGACTGCATATGAACTGTTCAAAGGGAAGAAGCCAAAGATCAGCCACTTCAGGACTTTTGGATGTCCTTGCTTCATTCACAATAATGGAAAAAGGGACATTGGTAAGTTGGATGCCAAATCAGATGAAGGCATCTTTATGGGGTACACCTCTAAACCCAAAGGCTATAGAGTATTTAACAAACATACTTTATTGATTGAACAGTCTGTACATATTATTTTTGATGAAACTAACCCTTCCTTGAGAAAGGAAGTAGATAGTGATAATGAGGAAACAAATGAACTGTCCAAGAAACTAAAAGACTCATCAATTGAGGACAATGATGATCCACCTCTGGAAGACCTTCAACAAGAAGAACTTACTCATGAAAATCTTCCAAAGGAGTGGAGATACAAGAAAGATCACCCACTTGAGAATATTATTGGTGATCCATCCATAGGGGTAAGAACAAGAGGTAATGTTATTCCTTGTGATTACCTAGCTTTTGTTTCTCAAATAGAGCCTAGGACAGTCAATGAAGCTCTTTCTGATGAATCTTGGATAGTAGCCATGCAAGATGAATTAAATCAATTCAAGAGAAACCAAGTATGGTCACTTGTTCCTAGACCATCAGACCATCCAGTCATTGGCACCAAATGGGTGTTCAGAAATAAACTGGATGAAACTGGTGCAATCTTAAGAAACAAGGCCAGATTGGTAGCTCAAGGCTATTCTTAAGAGGAAGGCATAGATTTCGATGAAACATATGCACCTGTAGCTAGACTTGAGGCCATTAGAATATTACTTGCATATGCATCTGCTTTGAATTTAACATTATTTCAAATGGATGTTAAATTTGCTTTTTTAAATGGTTTTATAAAAGAGGAAGTTTATGTGGAACAACCCCCGGGTTTTGATGACACAGAATTTCCTAATCATGTTTTCAAACTTCACAAGGCATTATATGGTTTAAAGCAAGCACCTAGAGCCTGGTATGAAACGCTTAGTTCTTTTCTTTTAAACCATGGTTTCAGTAGAGGTCAAGTAGATAGTACTCTTTTCATAAAGTCAAAGGTCAAACACATTCTACTAGTCCAAATTTATGTAAATGATATTATCTTCGGGTCTACTGATGAATCCCTTCGCAAGTATTTTGAAAAGTTGATGCAGGGAGAATTTGAAATGAGCATGATGGGAGAACTTAATTACTTCCTTGGACTACAAATCAAACAAGGAAAGGAAGGAACTCACATCTGTTAAGCAAAGTACACAAAAGAACTCTTAAAGAAATTTGGATTCGAAAATACCAAGCCACTGTCAACACCAATGAGTACATCAACAAGAATGGACAGTGACAAAGATGGTAAGAAAGTAGATCAAAAGATCTACAGAGGTATGATAGGTTCACTCCTTTATTTAACAGCTAGTAGACCTGATATTTTATTTAGTGTATGCATGTGTGCTAGGTATCAAGCAGATCCTAAAGAATCACATTTAATTTCTGTGAAAAGAATATTCAGATATTTAGCAAGATCTCATGACTTAGGTCTATGGTATCCAAACATTGTGAAATTAACTTAGTAGGTTACTCTGATGCTGACTATGCTGGATGCAAATTAGATAGAAAAAGCACCAGTGGTTGTTGTCAATTTCTTGCAGGATGTTTAATATCTTGGTCTTCAAAGAAACAAAATTCAGTAGCATTATCTACAGCTGAAGCTGAGTACGTAGCTGCTGGAAATTGTTGTACACAACTCTTATGGATAAAGCAACAACTTGAAGATTTCGGATTAAACATCAAATCCATCCCATTGTTGTGAGACAACACCAGTGCCATAAATCTCACCAAGAATCCAGTTCAACATTCAAGGACTAAGCATATTGAGGTTAGATATCATTTTATTCGTGATCATGTAGCAAATGGTAATATTAAAATATCTTTTATTGATACAAATGGTCAGTTAGCAGACATTTTCACAAAAGCCTTACCCGAGGAGAGATTCACATCTCTTAGAAGGGAATTAGGCATGTGCAATTTGTGAAAAAAATTTGTTTACAACTGGCACATTAAATTTCAGAATTAGCAAATTTTCCCTCCATGTCTTTAAGCAAAAGAAATTCAAATTATCCTTTGTAACCGCTCTCTCATTGAAGTCGGTTTGAATAGTCAAACTCTTTTGTCTTCTTTGCCGCCTTTTGGCGCCTCACTTTCCACAATGCATTAATTTATTCATAAAATCAACGACAGAACGATTCGTATCTCATCGTCTACCTTTTCCCCATTTTCATCATGTCGCATGAGCCGATGCCCTAACAACTCATATCTCAACCCTCTGCAAATTTGAACCTTTCCTCCTCCTTCCCACAAAATTTCTTGAGGATTCCTGTAAGGCCCTCGAATTTCTGTCGCATTGTTTGTATTTGTGTGTGTACATTTGTGCTTGTGTATGTATATACGTATTTACGTACGTATTAATTAGTACAATTATGTGTGCATGTGTCTATACTAGATGTAAATAATGCATGTATTGAATGGTGATAGTATGGATACACTACCATATACATATTGCATGTATATATGCATGGTATGCATGATTTTCTGCATATTTTAGAGTTCTGGCCGAAGGCCAGATTGGCGTCAAGACCAGGACGTCGAGGAGGTGTCAGCGTCCACCCATGGACGCCAACACTAATCCTGGCGTCTAACGATGTGGACGCCGATTTCTCTGACCTGCATGCGTTGCAGAGCCAGAAATTCTGGAAACAAGGGAGCTCACCCATTGGGGAGCTGTCCCCAACGGCTCTGAGAGCTATCTTGTCACCTTGTGAGTGGGAGAGAGGCCTCTCCCATATGTTAAACCCGGATCTGCCTTCCCCAACCCTCTCTTCACCCTTTGCAAGAGAGAAACAAGAGGAGGAAACCCTAGTTCTGGACTGTGAGGAAACCCCCTCTTTGCACCCAAAGATCTGACCCTCTGAAGCTGGATCCGGCCTTCTTCCTCGACAAGAAGCTAGCTGGACTGAAGGAGAAGACCTCCCCGACGTTTCCTTGCTGTGGAGATCATCTAGGAGCCCGGAGGAAGGAGACCTTGGAGGACGTTCTGCACCTTCTTGGGACTGCCCAAGGAGGGCTTCACCAGCACTTTTGATCCATTGGAGCAATTTTTAAAAGGCAAGTGACCCTACCATAAGGTTCATGTATGAGTCTAGGATGGTTTTTCAATTTTTATGAATTTTCCCTCGAGTCCTAGACCCTCACATTCACCCTATCTTGAGAGCTCGGGTCTGTGTTCTGCACAGACCTGAATTAACGGCAATGTCCCTGGACGCTGAGATTATGATTGGCGTCCATCGACTATGCCGCTGACACTGAATTAGCGGCCAGAGACCGCCGCCGAGTTCATCTGGACAGAACAGTAAATTGTTCTGCCCTCCTATACGATTATTTTCGATGGGTTTTCCATGATGAGGATATATGGTAACCCTATACACTATGTATATTGGTAAATGTGGTGTGTGGATGTGTTATGATGTGTGGTGGTAAATGTTAGATATTTTTATCCCATGAAATTTCAAGCATGAATTGTTGATGATTCTTGCCAATCCATGTTTTATGATTAGGACTAGTCTGAGTGCCCAAGGTTTTGTCAGATCATGAAGTTAGTGGACTAGTATATGTGTACCCAAATTTTGATAAATTGTCCATGCTTGCATAAGTTGCTATTAATTTCGGTTCATTAAATAAAAAGGCATGTAAGAAAGAAATGTGGTGATAAATTTATGGTTATATGATTTAGAGTAATTCTGTATTTTCAGATCATGCATATAACAGTTAGTCCCTGTTCAAACAGTAAGTGGCAAAAATGCATGATGGTGTTAACTCCATGACAACTTAAATTGTGAATGGCATGCTAAATAGGTATTTGATTTTCTATAAATTCTGAAAATTTGAAGGTATGATCTTGAACCCGAAAATAGCATGTGGTTAAATTTCCAGGTCATTTGGACCAGTATATAAGGAGTTATGCACTTTCCCATGAGAAATGAAAAAAAAAACTTATGCATGTCATCGTAAAGTGATTAGATATCGTTTAAATCCAACCTGATTGGTGAATTTACTGTGTGTTAAACTCCTGAAATCTGTAGGGTCATGTCAGAAAAACAGAGATATGCATGTGAGTGAGAAAGTGAATGAGATGAAAAGTGATATGTGTAAAACCATGTGTAAATCGGTAAAATGTGTAAATGTGTAAATTGTGCCAAGTGTGACATTGCTTCCACAGAGGGAAGTGGAACTGTATCAGGGAAAAGTCCCCCTGAGAAAGTTCAATGTGTAAGTGACCCTAAGGGCATTAGGGGGAAATCCTGGAGGTGGACAAGTACCACTGGTTAGGGTGGAGACTTGTTCTCCCGGTCTGCGCAGTCCAAGAGTCGCCATTGGAATGCCTAGATGGCGTCTATGTGTAATGTGATGTGTATATGTCCTTCTTTGGTGGTTTGGACTATGTGTCACGGCACCTAAAATGTAATGTGTATGTGTTCATGTGTTAATGTGTAAGTGAACAATGTGAAATGTGTATGTGTAAAGTGCAACCATGTGAAATGAGAAACTTGTGTAAAGAAAATGTGAGAATATGACATTGGAATCCATGTGGGACAAATCTAAAACCATGTGAAATCAGTAATTTCATGTTGTTATCATCATGTTTATATGTGCAAAAATGTCTAGAATCCATGTTAGGGGTAATTGATGAGCACGTGTACAAAATGGTATGATTGGTTGTTCCCATGGTATGTTTTAAACAACATTATAGCTCTCATGTGTAGGTTTACAGCCATTAAACCAAGTGAAACCAGCAACTTAAAGCATGTGAAAATGTCTATGTATGTGCTTAAGAACATGTAAAATCCACGCTAGTTGTGTTTCCCTTCATATGTGCACGGTGTTCATGTTGGTAGCTCTCATGTCTTGGTTCTTTAAAGGCAAAATTTCACAAGTAAATGGAATAGAGAGCATGTGATAGGTAAGTTTTATTCTTAGAAATCTGAAAGCATGATCCATGTATTAAATTGTAGAACTTTCATGATAGGTTGCAACTTTCAAATGACTAGCATGCCATGTGTTGAAAATTTTGATTGTGCATGTAAAAACCGCCATGACTATACGTGTATGTTATGAGTAGTGTTGTTTGCTGAGTCTTTAAGACTCACTCCTTGCTTCGGCGTACAGGTATAGACGGTGACGAGACTCTTGTGGAGGAGACGGTAGAGACGGACTCCGAGCGCGGAGTTTAGATTGTTGGAGCAGGCGTACCCTTTTGTGACTTTCATAGTATGTAAAAGTGACATTGTATTAGAAATCATGAGAATTTTGTATAAGTGTGGACGTTGTGTACTTAATTTTTAGCAATTTAAATTATGTGAACTTTAAGTTATTTAATGTTAATTGCAAATTTCATGTATGTTAAATGTGGATGATGAATGAATGAAGACAATTGTCTTTTACTTCCGCTACTCTGTCGTATATTCGCGTGTATCTCAGCTGTTTGTATCGTTTGGGTAAATGTCCCACTGTGAGGACTCTCGCTATACCGACGTGGGTTGGTATAATCGTACCGGTATAATGAGGGCCGTCACAATTCCTTCTCTTCTCCTTCCGTTTCAACCCTCCAGAGACTTTCCCACCTGAATCCATGGCCGCACCAGTCATCGCCGGCAGTTTGGGTGGCTACAGCGCCGAGTTTCTCACTCCTGAGCAGCAGGAGAGGTTTACCTTTGTGAAGACGAAGCTCTGTGGCATTAAAGAAGCCGATGTTGCTAATCTGAGGAAAAATGGAATGAGCAGCGTGGCAGACTTGATCAATCAGATGCAGTGGACGGGAGTCACCACCTTTTCGGAGGTTAGTTATCCGAACCTGGTAAAAGCATTCTTCGTTTGTATGAAAACAGAGGAAGATGGGTCCCTAGTTTCTTCAGTAAAGGGAACCCTGATTAGAATAGACCCTGAGTTGCTGAAGATGTTGTTTGATGTGAAGACTTCCGGGTTTAGTGGGGTTCACACTGTGGACGCCCAAGTGAAAGGTTTGGGAATTGTAGGGCCGGGCTTCAAGCTAAGGGACGGCAAGCTTGATATAAATCAACTATCTGCTTTCAACCGCCTCCTTCATTTTATTGTCTGTCAAATCTTAGTTCCCAGAAGTGCAACTTTTTCTTCTTGCACAAAGGCCGACTCTGACATGATGTGCTGGGCCATTCAAAATAAGGAGATAAATATGGCCGCAGTGATGATGGAAAGAATGAAATTTGCCAGAGATCAGATTTGAGACACCAAGAGTAAGTTAAATGTGTCCCTGCCATATGCCCACCTATTTACCAAGATCTTCAAACACTTCGGTGTTGATCTTTCTGGGGCAGTTGTAGAGAAAATGGACCAAGCAATCAAGTCCAGGAACCTAAAGAAGAGTGGCTTCTCTATGGAAAATGGTGTCTGGTTCAAGGCTTCAGTTGCTGAAGGCGAAGCCATCATCGACGACACCTCAGTTGTTCATCAGGAGATGGGATCAGCGGATATGATTCCAGAATTGCAGTGGAGTCAGTTTCAGCTCCAGCAGTTGGAGCAGCAGAATCATCAGGCCCCTCTATATTAGAAGTTCAGCCTGAAATTGCAGTAGAAGAAGAAAGAGTATCAGTAGAAGATTCAGAATTTCCAGAAGAATTAGCTCTAAATTTTGCAGAGAGGAGAATTGAGGATATTCTCCCAGAGGACATTATTCCAGTTGAGGACCCACTACCCTCAACTGTCGTTGCATCTATTCTTTCAGACATTATTGATTCGATTCCTTTCACCTCTAGTGCTCCAGAAACTAGTGGCAGAGTTGCTGAAGAGGCTGTGGCATCAGGCCACATTAATGAACCAATGGAAGATGTTCCAGTAGAGCTAGAGCACCCAGCTGCTCAGGGTGACTCTGTGATGGCGGATGCTCCCATTCAGGGGGAGCAAGTATCAAATGAAGAAGATGCTCCTATTGAGGGGGAGCTATCAAAAGAAGGTTCAGCAGAAACAACTCCAGTTGTTGATGGTCAGAAGGAAAGGCATAGAGATTCTCCAAATTTGGATGACAGAGAAGGAGAGATTGCAAGCTCTTCGAGCTCAGATGATGATCAATCTCCTCCAGCAAAAGAAGGCAAGAAGAAAGGAAAAGAAGTTGCCTCTGAAGTTCCTCTCCTGGTTGATACACCTTTTGAGAGGCAGGTCAAACAGAAAATAGTTATAAATTTGAAGCCAGTGATTGAAAGGTTGAATGTGCAAGGTGAGCTATTATGTACTCTCCAGTCAGATGTAAATTCTATATTTCTGAGCCAAGCTTCAGCCAACAAAGAGTTAGGTCAAATCAGAAATGCTATGAAATGGTTTTAATAAGGAGATGAGTAGCATGAAAGGCATGCTCTCGGATATTATCAAGGTAGTTGGAGTTCAAGCTCCTCCTCCTCCAGAAGCTCAGGAGCCTGGAGAATATGTGTCTGGGCCATCAGGGATAGCACCAGAAGCAGCAGCAGCACCAGAAGAGGTAGGGCCAACAGGGCCAGCTGATCAGGTTGAAGGGCCTCCAGGGCCATCTGAGCAAGGGTCAGGGCCATCAGGGCCATTGGAGAGTGAGTCTGTGCAGATAGAGGCAGAAGAGTTCTTGGCACCCAAGCCCCCAGCTCCCTCTTCTCCATCTCACACACCTATTCCTCCAACTCCACCCTCAGCTCCTACAGCACCTCCTTCTCCTCAAACATTCAAGAAGCCTCAATCTAGACCAATTTCTTCTCCTACACCATTTCAGTCCACCTCATCTCCTGCCTCCTCTACTTCCATTCCTTCTCCTTCTCCTATACATGAGGCCCCTCTAGCATCCTCAGCTGGAGCATCCTCCTCCTCTGGTCCCTTCCTTGGACCAGTTGATGACCTCCCTACTACTTCCCACTCTTTTCTTCATCCTACTCCTCCACCCTCTTTCATCAGTATCATACCTGAAAGAGCCCAACTTAACTCTCCCTTTATGGAACAAATAAAGGATGAGTTTGAGGAAGGGATCCTCAGGTCTGTGTTGAAGGTTGGTGAACATGTTCACAGGGAAGACCCTTCTAGTCCTGCCCCTAAGAAGAGGAAGCTTACTTCTACTTCCTCCCTTTCCTCTGAACCCAAATACCCGCCTTTGTGGTTTTCTCTCACAGTGGACAACAAACATCCCTCACTGTACAGAGAAGATCTCTCAAAGGTTGTTTTTGCAACCATCATTAACCTTCCCTTTCTTGATCTCACAGATCATTTGAACACCATTCTACCCTACACTTCTCTTTCGAAATCCGAAAAATCCAAAATCTTCTCTCTTGCCCATTCCAAAACTGAAGAGCAGTGGGGCAAAGGTCACAAGGATCTCCTAAAGAAATTCATTCTTGCCAAATCTGCTAGATTCCCTCCAAGGGACCACTCCCTGACCTTATCAGAGTGGTTCAGGATATATCATAGGGAACTTTAGGCACCCTTCGTTCAAAAAGAAATCAAAATGATCAGGCATTTCATGCTATTCAACAACTACAAATATATTCATAGACTTCCAAGGTTCAGCTCAGTCAGTTCAAAAGGGCCATTTCAGCTCTGACTCCGGATATCTCTCAAACTTCAGATGTTCAGGTCAATTTTGCTACCCTTCAAGTGCCTGAAGAAATAGTCCTTCCTCAAATTCACTTTTTAGTCATGGAGTCCTCTGTAGGATCCATCATCTTTGAATGTTTTGCCAGAGTAATGGGCAGAATCAAAGTACATAAAGGCTGCCTGGTTGCTTTTCCTAGATTCCTATTTAGGGAATATCACCAGGGGCATGTAAGTGCTGAAGTTCTAGCCTCTATTCTGTCTGAATGTGAAAGGCTGACATCTTCTGAATGGTCCAAGTTCTACCCCCTGTCAGCTCAGCAACTATTTGAAATCAATGAAGCTCAGGCCAGGGAAGGCAAACCAGCCATTTCTCCAGCTACTTTCCTAGATATGAACTCCATTCATCTTGTTGATGACCCCTTCAAGGTCTGGGAGGAAAGATACAAAGTGTATGTGCCTATGCACAAGGCTCTCAGAGATAACCTTAATCACTATCCTGTGACCATGACCCAATTCCTCACCTGTGCCAGCTTTGGGACTCGTCGATTTCTCAAGATGAACATGGACAAGCATGCATATGCTGATCTTCTCTATCAGCACCTAGATCTTCATCTCAAAAGGATGGCTTCCACCATGGGATCATCCTACTCTGTATCCTTTGGAG
Organism: Colocasia esculenta; assembly: GCA_014218235.1. Taxonomy (NCBI): domain Eukaryota; kingdom Viridiplantae; phylum Streptophyta; class Magnoliopsida; order Alismatales; family Araceae; genus Colocasia; species Colocasia esculenta. Next base: position 13,244,957 of record CM024761.1, read on the forward strand.
TCTTCAAAACTCTTTTTGAAGAGCAGGAAGCACATGCATGGGAAACCATCTCCCATTTTGCCTCTCTTCTGTCTCCTGCCTTCTATTTACCAGTACCTCCACAAAGTTAATGAAATTACCTTCTTTGTGTACTCCTATTCTCTTTCTCTCTTCTTTCTTTGTCGAAGATTGTCTTTTTGCTCAATGACAAAAAGGGGGAGAAAATTAGAGCATGTCTGAAATACATTCCAATAATTTTTTTTAAAAAATAGCATGTCTTATCTTAAGATTGATTTCAGATATTTTTCATCCATGCTTATTGTTCAGTTTTGTCATCACTAAAAAGGGGGAGATTGATGATCAGTCTGTCCCCATGTAATTTTAATGTATTTTGGTTATTAACAAAACTAAACTAGTTTTTATAAAAAATATCTAATGAATATTTCATAAGTCTTAAAGTACAGGAAAAATACCAAGGTCAATCAAGCCAATAAAGGTATGCATTACTTCTCTGAAGCTTTAATCTTTTCAACATGATATTCTTTCTAAGTTCATATCGATTTCTGTTGAAATTCATAATGATTTCCTTATAAGACCGAAAAGTCATGTTGTTTCAATCGACTTGCCTGTCATAATGACTCTATAAGTTATCGCAATGATTTCTTTAGAAAGTGCAACGACTTGCCTGTCATAACGACTCTATAATTTATCGCAACGATTTCTTTAGAAAGCGCAACAACTTGCCTGTCATAACGACTCTATAAGTTATCGCAACGATTTCTATAGAACTCGCAACGACTTACTTGTTGAAACGATTTCATAAGTTATCGTAACGACTTCTTTAGAAAGCGCAACGACTTGCTTGTTGTCACGATTTCATAAGTTATCCTAACGACTTCTTTAGAACTCGCAACGACTTGATTGTTGTAACGATTTCATAAGTTACCATAACGATTTCTTTAGAACTCGCAACGACTTGCTTGTTGTAACGATTTGCTCTCTATAATGACTTGTTAGTATTTATAACGACTTGCTTTGCGCAACGATTTCTTTAGAGTTCATAACGACTTGATAAGTGTTCATAACGATTTGCTCTCTATAATGACTTGTTAGTATTCATAACGACTTCATAAGTCATATAGCCATCGATTTCATATCTTGATATCTTATTCATCTTAAAAACGTTGACTAGTCAAAGTCCACGTAGACATCTCTCTGACGCTTCTGCATTTATGAGATCTGAACGTATCTCTGCATACATGCAGACAATATCATCCTTTATCGTGCTTACTCTGATAACGACTTTTAGACTTAAGCTATTTGGCATTACTATTTTCATGTCTATTGCTACTGACGTTCACTGACATCAGAGACAGCTTAGCTGTCTGCTATTTGAGATTGACATTTGTGCAGACCTCTGATCTAGCTTCATGGTACAACGTTAAACAAAATAGAAGCCAAAGGATATTTATGAAGATCTCATCTCTTTGCGTGCTCAAGTGATCAAAAGGCTGTTGACTGGAAGCTTCCAAGACTCCAGGTGTCATTCAGTCTAACGACTACTCAAAAGAGAGACAACAGACACTTCAACGTCTAGATTTCAAATTGAAGATATAAATACAAGTCAGAAGAACAGAAGAGAAAAATCGTGTATTCAAGCATTCAAATTCTTCTGAAGAAGTCCATAGCCAAGAACCTCATTCCACTTAGTTTTTGCTCTTTGCTCTCCACTACTTTGTGAAAATCTTGAGAGAGTCCGTGTAGTTCTGAGAGTGTGCCTTGTTTAGATCTTTGCTCTCAGTTCTAGTTGCTTCAGATCCTTGCTTGTCAAAAGCTTGATCTAGGGACTTGAATTTCATTCATTCTCTTTGTATTGTTCCCTTCAGTTGTGAAGGAAGACCTGGTGGTATCCAGGGTGTTTTTCCCTTCGGTTGTGAAGGAAGACCTGGTGGGGTATCCAGGGTGTTGCTATTCCCTTCGGGTGTGAAGGAAGACCAGTTGAGCTGGGTGTTGTAGCGTCCTTAGGGGGACTGTACCCTAGTAGTGGAATCCTGAGTTGTTGCTCAGGGACTGGACGTAGGACTCCTAAGGAAAGGAGGTCTGAACTAGGATAATTCTTGTGTTGTGTGATTGTTTTTCTTATGTGATTCTCTTACGAACTAATTGCTACTAATCTCTATCGAAGCACGTTGTTTTGTGAATGTTTTTGATTTACAGGTATTAATAGATTAATTTTTAAAGACCCATTCACCCCCCCTCTGGGCTCGTCAACTGGGCAACATCCCTTAGGGGCATACCCCGAGGGTGACGTACAACTGAGAGGGGGAACCACTGCTAGCTACAGGGATGACGACTACCGCCCTATCTCCTCCGCCCGGTGCGTGTCCTGCCGCTGCTGAGAAGTCTCACCTGGAAAAGGAAGGGATGAGCTTGACACCAGAAGCTCAGTAGGGACTACCAATCTCCTATTGGTTCTAATAGGCAGAAGAGTATATATCAATTAAATAACAACAACTATATCTTCTACCCTACGAAAGAAAGTGCGGAAGCAAAGCTACTAACTAGCAACGGTACGGAGAACACCACGGTCGGAAACTCCGTAGAACCTGCACATCGTGACCACCACACGAATGGCTACGCAGATTGGGAGAACCCCACCTCGACAAGAGACACTAGCTATGGAAAACACTACCACTAGTAAACTAGTCAGGTGCGTCCACCGACGTCTTATCCTCGACCCAAGTCCAAACCTCCACGTCTCGTTAATGTGAGGCAGGACACGAAGTACACAACAGTAACCGTCCTAGTCTGGCCGGACTACGGTTCCACACCTGGCATCTCTAGACAATTCTGGGGCCGTAAAGAGCGAGGCAGTGAGAAAAGGACTGACTGGCATGCGCCGAGAAGAAATCCAAACGACCTCGGCGTCCCAGACCAACCACGAGAGCTCTGCAAACGACTCAACGCCGCTGTCCTAACTACCATTTTCCCCTCCGCTCCAGAGTCCGCTACTCGAGCACGCCCGCCGCCCGAAGTACTCCCTCAACAGGCGCGCGGGGACGGGGGTCCCAGGCAATGGTAACAACCTCTCTCACGGGACAAGCCCTCAAGTGCCGAGCGCTGAGCGAATGACTAGTGTAGGACTGTACTGGGAAACTAGCAATGGTGCCACGAGTACAGAAAGAACTGGAAACGGTGAAGACTCCAAAGAAAATGGAACTCCGCAAGACCTACCTGTCTCTGCTGTAGTCGCGACGCATCGGGCCGTCGCGACCTTGTCGCGACACACAAGGCCGCCGCGACCATGTCGCAACGCCTAAGAGCATCGCGATGATGTCGCGATGGCCTTGCCGGTCGCGACATCATCGCGACCTTTATACAGGTCGCGTTCTCAACCAAGGGGGGGTTCCGATGCAGTCCTCTTGGAGACCGCCCCAAAAACCATACAATCACATCCACACGGGTGAGGAGAGCATGGGAAATGTAAAGGAAAGCTCATAAATCATCCAAACCACCCTTAAACCCCATAAAACATGAATCATAATGAATCTACGCTCGATGGAATCCTTACTCATCACGAGCATGATTCTCACACTCCTACAACCCCAAACCATGAGAAACCACAATCTCAAGGGGGAAGGGAGCATACTAGGGCGAGAGGAATCGAGGGTCCCTAACTCCAAGTGTAGAGCCGACCCGTTGGGGCCTTCACATCGGAATGATCACCTCCTCCTCGCTCCAAGCTCCACGATCACGCCACCAGTACGAACGGGGCGTCACCTCCACCACAAGCACCTCAAGCACACTGGGAAACCACCGGAGAGGGGAGAACTCGGAGGAGGATGAAGAAGGGGGAAGAAGAGGAAGGAAAGGGTGAGAGGGGGAAATGGAGCGCAACCCTCGGTTTTAAACTGATGGGCCCCAAAACGCGACGGGTCGGCCCGGTGCGACAAGAGCATGTCACGACGGCCACCCACGGCGCGACCCCAAAAAGGCGGTTAAACCTCGAAGACCGGGAAACAAGAACGCGACGGCTGACCAGGTCGTGTCAACACTGTACACACCTGACACCCGACAAAGCCGTTCTGATAGAAAGGACAGCGGTCAAGTCTGTCAGAAAAGCAGTCGCGACGCCACCAGACGCCGCGACAAGAACGCGACGCCCACCCCGTCGTGATCATGTCGCGACGGCCAGGTGCGTCGCGTCCCGAAGCCTGTCGCGACGGGCTCCCCTGGCATGACCATGTCGCGACCAGGGTGCCTGTCGCGACCCTCAGTACGGGGCCAAGGGCCCAAGAGAGCCAAGTCTTACATCCCACCCTCCTTAAGAAATTTCATCCTCGAAATTAAAAGAAACTTCAGTTTCAACAGGAAGCAACATAAAAGGAAAAACAACGTACCAGTCAATCAAACAAATACGGGAACTGCTCTCGCATCTCATCCTCGCGCTCCCAGGTGGCCTCGCCACCAACGCGGTTCTCCCAAACAACCTTGACCAGCGGAATCTGCTTCTTGCACAACTGCTGCACTCTGCGGTCCACAACTCTGACCGGGTACTCTGGCACTGACAAGTCTGGCGCTACCACAAGCTGCGAGTAGTCCAACACGTGCGACGGATATGTGACGTACCTCCTGAGCTGCGACACGTGGAAAACGTTGTGCACGCCTGCCAACTTTGCCGAAAGACTCAACCTGTAAGCCACCTCGCCGATCCTCTTTGTGATAGAGAAAGGCCCAATATACCTCGGACTGAGCTTTCCCTTCCTGCCAAACCTCATAACACTCTTGGTCGGCGAGACCCGCAAAAACACAAGGTCACCCACGCTGAACTGCAACGGCCTTCTGTGGACATTTGCATAGCTCTTCTGCCTACTCTGCGCTGCCTGAAGCCTCTGCCTGACTAAACTGGCTGTGTCTGCACACTGCTGCACCATCTCTGGTCCCAAAAGCTGCCTCTCACCGACCTCGAACCAGTGAAGTGGTGTCCTACATGGCCGACCATACAAAGCCTCGTATGGTGTCATTCCGATGCTTGAGTGGTAACTGTTGTGTATGCAAACTCTACCATCAGAAGATGCGACTCCCAGGTGCCACTCCAATCCAAGCAGCACGCTCTCAACATATCCTCCAAAGTCTGAATAGTACTCTCTGACTGCCATCTGACTGCGGGTGAATGCCTAACTCAGCCTCAACTCTGTACCAAGAGCTCTCTGCAAACTGTACCAAAACCCTGAAGTGAACCTCAGATCTCTGTCGGAGACGATAGAAATTGGGGTTCCGTGCAATGGAACAACTCGGTCCACATACAGTCTGGCAAGCCTGTCCATTGACCAAGACATCCTGACTGGAAGAAAATGCTCTGACTTGGTTAACCAATCCACGATCACCCATATGCCATCATGCCTCTGCGGAGTACGGGGCAAATCAACCACAAAGTCCATGGTGATGTTGTCCCACTTCCACTCGAGAATGGGTAACGACTGCAGCTCACCACCAGGACGATGATGCTCAGCCTTCACCTGCTGACAGGTAAGGCACCGAGCGACAAACTCTGCCACGCCCTCTTCATCCCTGGCCACCAGAAGAACCTCCTCAGGTTATGATACTTCTTGGTGGAACCAGGATGAACAACACACCTCGACCGGTGTGCCTCTGACAACAACGCTTGGCTCGCATCACTGGGAATATATAATCCGCCTCTGAACCTAACCTCATTGTCCTTGTCCAGCTCAACATCTGGCATCTGTAAAATATCTGCCAACTCTGTGTCTGCCTATTGTGCCTGCAACACCTGACAGTACACTGACAGACAAACTGGTCATCACTGCACGATCCCTGTGCCTCGAAGGGTAGAAAACTCCCTAGGACAGATCCTCAAACAGCCTCCACTCTTTGACCATCAACGAACTCAAGCGAACACGCCTGCTCAAAGTATCTACTACAATGTTAGCCCTTCCTGAGTGATAGGAGAGGGTAAGGTCGTAATCCTTCAAGTACTCTATCCATCTGCGCTGCCTCAAGTTCAGATCCTTTTAAGTGAAAATATATCGCAAACTCTGATGGTCGGTGAAGATCTCGAACGCCTCGCCGTACAAATAGTGCCTCCACAACTTCAGAGCAAACACCACTGCTGTCGTGGGTAGGGTAGTTCTCCTCATGCTTCTTCAGCTGCCGAGAAGCATAGGCAACGACCCCACTATGCTGCATCAGCACTGCATCCAAACCTGACCTCGACGCGTCGGTGTAGACCACAAAACCTCCGCTACTTGACGACAAGACCAACATTGGTGCTGAAGTCAACCTCGTCTTCAGCTCCTGGAAACTCTGCTCGCAGTTCTCAGTCCAAACAAATTTGGCCTCAAGCCTGGTCAATCTGGTCAACAACTCTGCAATCCTAGAAAAATCCTGGATGAACCTCCTGTAATAGCCTGCCAAACCCAGAAAACTGCGAACCTCTGACACTGAAGTGGGTTGCTCCTAAGACAACACTGCCTCAACCTTGGCAGGGTCCACTGCCACACCAGAACCTGAGATCACATGCCTGAGAAAGTACACCTCACTCAGGCAAAACTCACACTTGTCGAACTTGATGTAAAGTTGGTGACTCCAAAATGTCTCTAGCACGATCCTCAGATGCTCCTCGTACTCCTCCTCAGAAGCCGAGCAGATCAAAATGTCATCTATAAAGATGACCACAAACCGATCCAGATACTCACTGAACACCCTATGCATCAAATCCATAGAAGTTGCGGGTGTGTTTGTGAGCCCAAACGGCATCACGACAAACTCGAAGTGATCGTACCTTGAACGGAAAGCTGTCATGTCAATATCTGACTCTCTGATCCTCAACTGATAGTAGCCTGATCCCAAGTCGATCTTCGAAAACACCTTGGCTGACTGCAACTGATCAACAAGTCATCGATCCTCGGCAACAGATACTTGTTCTTCACTGTTACCTAGTTCAGCTGCCTATAATCGATGCACAACCTCAAACTGTCGTCCTTCTTCCTTACGAACAGCACTGGCACTCCCCACGGCGAACGACTCAGACGGATGAAACCCAACTCAAGCAACTCCTGAAGCTGGCGTTTCAGCTCGTGCAACTCAGCTGGAGCCATCTGGTAAGGTGCCTTAGACAAAGGCATCGTACCAGACAAAAGCTCAATGGAGAACTCTACCTCCCGCTCAAGCGGTAACCCAGGTAGATCCTCCGGAAAAACATCAAAGAACTCACAAACAACATGTACATCAAAAATCGATGACCCGTTAGGCTCCAAGAAACAAACAGAAGTAAGATATGCCACACAACCATCGCGGATCAAACGACGAGCTCTATAGAAGGAAATAAAAGACCGACGGGTAGACCGGATACCTCGGAAGCAGAGAACAGACGCTCCAAGTATCTCAAACCGAATGGTCTTCCGTTGACAATCCACCACAGCTGAGTGAGCCTCCAACTAGTCCATGCCCAGGATGACGTCAAAGTCACGAAGCTACAACGCGTACAACCTGACCGGCAATTGGTGTCCCTAGACCTCAACTATGACACCCTCCAGGTAACCGAAAGAACGCATGTAATCACCGGACGAGAGATCGACCATCACATCACATGCCTCTCAGGTGTGTGACGAACCAGAGACTCGTAAAACTCCTTGGAAGCAAAACAAAGAGAAACATCGGGATTAACCAAAACACGGGCAGCTCTACCAAGGATAGGCAAGGTACCTGTCCAGAATTCATCTCACACGTCAATATGCGCACTTCCTCTAAACTGTCTCATGAATTAAAATAGCAAAAATGAACTAGCATGGTGGTGAGAACAGGTCATATCCTCGGAGAGGCAGAATAGAGCTCGACTTAACTACTTTGACTTGAAATCTCTATCCACGATGTATTAAAAGTGAATGTGTAAAGAATACCGATCAAATCCCTCACACTTGACAGATCAAATTTAATGAAAGAACCAGCTTAATTGAAATGAAAAGAGATGTGATATCGATGTACCCTCACAACTCGAGGGATCAAACAAATCGAGAGAGATCTAAACTAGGCACAAACAAATACACCTCTAAATCTGAATTGCTTCGGAAAGATGACGGAACATGAATTCTCAAAAGAACATTCCAAACCACTGTACCCTCACAGCTCGAGGGATGAATAGTAAGAAAACAGTAAACAGAGTTTAAAGTGTAATGTCAAACTTCTGAGGTATCGAATGCTCTCTTCACTTCCCCCTCCAGTAGTAAGAAGAAAAATAGAATGCCAAACTAACAACAACTGAATTGAAGAAGAAATGAACAACGCAATTGGACCAAGCAAATCAGAATAACTGAACCAAAATGTCAATGCTACTGGATCAACTCTCCATCACAGATCAATTAGAAATAAGCAGATGTACGGATTGAGTCATCTATGCACATAAGAAATGAAGAAATTCACACAGAAGAAATAAGAAATAAAATGCCACTGGATTGCCTTCTGGAACACAAGAAATGGGAAAGTTGACTGGGATGATTTCATCAACATTGAATAATTGTAAGAACACTTGATCTCCCCCAACACAGCAACACAAACCAACTCAAATGTGATGCATAAAAAAAATGCAGTACTGCAGACGAAATGAACAAATCAATTTAGACGAAATGGGCAAAGCAAGTGCCCCTGGATCACTTAACAGTAGCTGAAATATCACAACTCAATGTTGAATAAGAACAGATGCTAAACCCCGGAAGAATAGAACCCAGAACAACCCTCTCCTGTTCTACAGAAATTTGAAATGGCCCACTCTGTCTCCCTCCCCTCCAATCGGACTTAGCAGAAGAAAACACTCAATTCAAACCTCACAGCTTGCGCAGAGGGAAACGAACTAAACCCAGGAGAAATGCAACTAACTCACTTAGCAGAACTGGATGAAACTAGACTGAAGAAATGGAAGAAACCCTGAATCCTTCACAGCAACTCCCAACAGCAAGAACAACACAGCAGCAACAATTCTGGTGTCTTTCCTCACAGAACAGATCAGAAGAAATGGAATAAAATTCCCCCAAATGTTGAACAACTGGAATCTCTCACAGCACTACTCTCCGGAAGAATATAAACGAAAATTAAAATCCAAAAACAATCAAACCAGCCAACCCTGACATGCTTTGCTTGAAAGGAAAAATTCAGGAAGAAATGGCAAGAATGAAACTAAAATCTGAACTGGCTAACATCTGAACTGTGGAAGAGTAGAAAGCAAGAGCTAAAAAATTCTTCAAAAATTCCAACTCGTCTCCCTCCCCTACTCTCTGCTCCAATGGAAAGAAAAATACAGGAAATAGTAAACTAAAATTCCTAAAAATTCTAACCAACCAACCCCCACAGCCGATCCCTGGTATCCCCATCCCTCAATGCTCTGCTCAAAGGGAAAAATACAGGGAAATGAAAGAACTAAAAATTTCTTCAGAATTCCTACTTGCCAACCTCCTGGACTGAGGGCCTTGGGGTCTTCTTATAGGTACCCCAGGGCGCCTCCCGGATCACCAACGCACCAGGATCGCCACCTCTGCTCCACCGGGATCACCACATCAGCAGACCTTCACCGCTTTGCACACACCTGGCCGCGCTAGCTGCTTCAGATCTCAGCAGCTCCTAGGGCCATCCGCCGCACAGCACCATCGCCCAGCACCGGATGGTCTCCTTCCCGCCCAAATCACCATGGCCAGCCATCAGAATCGCCATTGCAAAGCAGACGGCTCCTGCATACACCCGCCACCTCAGCATGCTTCGCCCGCCCAAATCTGCTGCTGTGCAGATCCGCTTCACACGCCCAGCCTTCGCATGCACACACAGGACACACCAGCTATCGCCGCGCCTCCACAGGACCGCCTGGGCTTAAGCCCAGTTGGCTGCTTCACCTCCACCAGGCCACGCACGCCGCGCTAGCAGCTCCTTGCCTCAATCTGCACCGCCTCAGGCGCTCCGCACGAGCTCTGGCTTCACACCCCTGGCCGATCGCACACCAGATGCGCCAGGCCCTGCCAGCTCACCACCTAGCACAGCACTCCTAGCCACAGGCCGCGCCAGCTCCAGCACAGCTCCAAATCGCCATGCCATCCGCGCCCCTGCCCAGCCGCTTCACCTCCTCTGCACGGGCGCAAGCCCTGCCCGCTCCCAGGTCCCAGCCGCCTCCAGCCGCACAGCACCACGCCTTGCACACCATCACCGGCCTGATGCTTCACACGAGCCAGCTGCATCGCCCATCGGATGCGCCAGCACCCATCGCGCCAGCACAGCCCAGCCGGCTGCTCCACACCGCCAGAAGCACCATCTGCCCTGCGTAGATCTGGCCGCCGCCTTCATCGCGCCAGGGCCATCGTACGGCTCCCTCCCTTCCGCCTTCAACAGAAGCCCATGTCGCCTCCTTGCTTCTGCTGACCGCCTGCCTCAGCAGCCACAGGCGCGCCCCAGCACACAAACTGCTCGCAAGACCTCCTCCAGCTTCTTCGTGAAGCTTCCAATGGATGAGGCAGAAGACTATAAAAATGGGGACAATGGTTAGATTAAATTTTTTTTCTAAAAAATGGTTAATGGGTATGGGGGTTGTGGCATCATGTGATTAAAAGAGGGGTGTTAAAAAGTATTTTATTTATTAATGGGTTGGGGTATGTTGCATGGTTGGATAAGACATTGGTGTAATGGATCAATGGTGGATGAAGGGGTATGGTATTTAGGTAAATTTCTTTTATTTATTAACTAAGATTTAAAGTTTGATTTATCTATGAACTAATATTTACAAAAGATGACTTAAGAAAATCTAAGATCAATGATTTATTTATATACAATGTAAATGAGAAAATATTTTTATTAGTCAAACTATTTGAAAAGTATTGACTTTATTAAATGAAAATCTAACTATGTGATCTACCCAAAATCTTAACTAAAATGCTCAAAATTTTATTTTGAAATGAAATGGAAATTAAAATCAAATTGCACCATATTTACAGATAAAAGATGTTTAAAATTACTATGTGTATGACATTTAACGCAAAAATTCATGTAGTTATCAGTACCTATAACCAGGTTCGACGCCTCGGCCTTCCCTGGTAAGAGCCATCACACGGCCATGTCCACACCCACGCTGCGGCGCCTGCTGGGGCTGCTACTGCTGCGGCTACTGCTGGTACGACTAAATTGCTGAGGCTGCTGAAACTAGGGCTGTTCATAATATGTCCAACCCGAAAAACCGAACCGAAGGCCAGTTCGGTTCGGTTCAGTTCGGGTTGAGAGGTCTCATGGTTCAGTTCAGTTTCCTGTTGGAAAATCGAATGAACTAAATTTATATTAAATATATTTAATATTAATATATATCAGAAGGAGCGCATAGCCCAGTGGGCTAGCGCCTCCCAAATCCTTGGGGACCTAAGTTCGATACAGGTCCACCGTCTGGGCCTTTAAAATGTGTTTTGTTTTTTTTTTTTCGGTTTGGTTCGGTTTGAACTTAATTCGGTTCAGTTTCGGTTCACCCAAAAAATGGGGTGAACCGAACCGATCCATGTTCACCCCTAGCTAAAATGTTGAGGCTGCAAATGGTACTACCCTGCTGCTGTTGACGGGGTGCCCGCTGCTGAGGAGGGAACTGGTACTGCGGTAGCTGCTGTGTGTACTGCACTAGCTGCTGCGACTGCTGGACTTGCCCCATTGGGCAATCCATCCTAAAGTGGTCCGGCAAGCCACAAGTGTAACAGACTGCCTCCTGCCTGCCCTACTCAGCTCCCCTGTTGACCGACTGCTCCGCAAACCTTGACTGAGGCTTCTGCTGCTGGCTCCGTCCACCCCGCGAAGTGCTCATCTGCCTGAACTTCGAGCGCAAACTGGAACTGCCTGAACTGTCTGAGCAAGAAGAAAAGAAGTCGCACTGCCACGACTACCTGCGGGGTGCTGGTATGGTCAGGACCTTGAAGAAACTCCTCCATGTTGCTGTTGTTGTTGCTGCTACTGGGGCTACCAGGTCTCTCTCTCCAAGGCGGTGGCCTTAGCTACGGCCTCTCCACGGGTGGCGCACATGTGAGCCAGTCACGCCCCACCTCAAATCTGGCCTCAGTTGCAATGAACCTCTCTGCACAAGCCTGCTCGCTGCTGGCAACATGAGGGACATGCCTCAACAACAGGACGAACCTCTGGTGGTACTGAGTAACTATGAGATTGCCTTGCACCAACTCGTGAAACTGATTTTGTCTCTCACGTCGAGCATAATCAGGGAAATACTCGCCGTGAAAGACCCCCAAAAACTGCTGCCATGTGATCTGATCTAAACGCTGCCCTAGAAAGTGGGTCTGCTGCTGAACTCTCCACCACTAATGGGCTGACCCCTTGAGCTGATACACTGCCAGTCTGACCTGGTCCTCCTCGGCACACTTCATAGTCTTGAACGTGCGCTCCAATCGTGCGTCCAACTCTCTGCCTTGTTTGGATCAAACTCACCAAAGAACATCGGTGGCCAGAGACGCAAGAACCTCTCCAAAAGGGCGATCATGTCCTCAATGATAGCCGTTGTAACGGCGCTGGTTTTCGATCCTTTTGGATCGTGTGTGTTGTGGTTGTGATGGCCGTTGTGAGGCCAGGTGTGAGTCAGTTGTGTGGAATGTGTGTTTTGGATGTGTGGTTGTTCAGGTGAGGAGCAGGTTTGGTCCTGAAATGAAATAGGACCTGCTGCAGTTGAGTTGGAGTTGGCGGCTAGGGGTGTCGTTGACTTGTTGGCGTCCAGATATCTTGCCGTTGACTGCATGAACTTGGCGGCACAAGATGTGGACATTGATGGTGGCGGTTGCCATTGGCGGCAGAGGGGTTGACGCCAAGCTGAGAATTCTACAGGTTATAGGGTCACCCGAGGGGCAGGTTCTTCTACCGTTCTCTCTTACCCTTGCCACAGCTTCACGCCCTTGCATCCCTAAAGCTTCCAAAATGTACAGAAGAGTGGTTGGAGGATCGTGGGACGTGTGGCGTTGCTGAATCGTGCGAGGGAAAACGTGTGGCGTGGTGCAAATGTCGTGGGAGCTCGCGGAGGGTTCGGTGTGAACCGGGAGATTTCGGGAGGTTTAAGCGTGCTCTGAGGTAGGGAACGAACCTGTTAGCTCCGTAGGATCATTAAAATATGACTTAACCACCTGAATCAACGGGTTTAATCATTTTCGGATTAGGTTGCACCATGCGGGGATAATGGGTGGTTTGATGAATTCAAGTAGTAAAACATGTGTTATGTTTAATTATAGTGTATGGGTGTAGAGGGACTACTTCTGCATGTTTTTTCGTTGTTTTAACGATTGTAGAACCTGTAGAATCGGTTTAGGGTTACTGCAGGGAAAGAGGTTGAAGAACTTGGCGTCAATATCGTTTGTCGCCAAGCTCATCAGCCAGGATATAGACGGCCAGATTCATTGCCGTCTACCTTCTGTAAGCGGCAGTCGATGTGGCCGCTGACTTGTATATAAGCATAAATAACTATTTAAGGTATTTATCGATGATGAATGGTGCATGGCACCTGTTGTGGTGCACTGAGTGCACATAGTTTTCGTGTTTAGCTTACGAAATATGCAGTTAGTTACTCACTTTGAGGTTGTGTGTTGTTCACGCGAGTCCAGTGGGTTCACGTGTGGTGGACCGTTGTTACTTGAGGTTTTTACGTGAGTTTCACGTTGTTTGTGTGTGACGTGCACGTGGTTTGTGTAACGTGGCGAGTAGTACGACGCCTACCGTGGTTACCTCTCCAGTTGGGTGCCCCAGGTTCTTTGTGAGCCAGGTTGTTAGCTCGGGGCTTTGTCCGGTTTTGTGTTGTACCGTCGAGGTCTGTGTCGTCTGACCTGGACACCCTCACTCTTGTGTTTGAGTTGCACGTCCGGCTGAGGGAAAGACGACAGTGGGACAGTGACACTTGTGTTTGTCTTTAGTCACTTGTAGCGCGCTCGTAGTTGGGGGTACGGACACCAGTAGACGTACTGGACCCAGCTAGTCCTTTTCAGTGCCTGTGACCGTGTGGTCCGCAGGTGGTGGTGTTAGTTGGTCTCCACAATGCTTGACCTTTTCACGTGGAGCGGCAGTTGGACCTTTCATTCTTGGCTGCGAGACTGAGAGGGGGACCTGTGTTAGCTTGTCCGAGTCAGTTTCTGGTGTCGCGAACCAGTTCAGTGGCTCGTGTTTGGCTGTCTCTACTTTAGCTTGTACACCTGTATGTTTTCCGTTTAATTATTAAAGTTGTTTCTCGTAGTCGGCAGACGGTGAGTACTTTTACAGCTTTAATATCTGTTTTAGCTGTTCTATAAATTGTTGGTATTGTTTACTGCTTTCGTACCTGTGGTTTGATTTGCTCGGTGTTGGGGGAGTTCCCTACTGAGCCAGTGACTAGCGAGGCTCACCCCTACCCCCACAGGTGAGAGCGAGGAGGACGTTTCACGACCGTCGTCCAGTTCAGAGCCGTGCCGTAGCGGTGCAGGGTCGGTACCTCCAGTTGTGTAGTAGCAGCTCCAGCAGTGTAGTGTAGTTAGATGTTTATTTTCTTCAGTTGTACCTAGGGGTATGCCCCAGGCTCTTGTACTTCTTTTCAGTTTTGTGGAAATTTGGCTATGTAACTTGTGATATATATATAAAATGTGGTGTGTTCCTTTGTGTTTACACGGACTGTGGTTTGGTATCCCTTGCGAGGCTTCGGCTCGTTCGCGGGAGGCGGACTCGGATCAAGTACGTTATCGGTTTAACGGGCTTGGCCGAGGTGTTCCGCCACAGCCGTCCTCCGCCGACCAGCCCAGGTACTCCCGGTACCCGACGCCTGCTAAACTGCTGGCTGCTCCTCCTCCGGATCTGCCTGTTGCTCCGGTACTGCTGGGGGAGGTACTGGAGGTTGACCTCCTACTACTACATGCCCAGGCTGCCACGCCCCCTGGTACAGGGTCCTGAAGAACTGCTCAGCCATGGGAAACCAATCTGCGTACTGTTGTGGCTAGGGCTAGTACTCCTGCTGCTGCTGCCCACTTGCTGTTGCGGCTGCTACCGCTGCTCCCTGAGGTTGTGTTATAGACTCCTCTGTTGACACCTCCTCCTGGACCTGCTCCTGCGCGGGCATATCCGACTCATCATGCTGCTCTATCAGCTCTCTAACTTGCCTACGCCTGTGCGGAGCCATATCCTGCACGACACACAACCAACAAGGTTGACGATACTAACTCGGGCGGCTAGCAGTGTACTTGTACTACTGTTGGGACTTTCTATTGCAGTTTAAATCCACTACAAGTTTTGTGAGACTCTCGCTTTGATACCAACTGTAACGATCCCAAGAACCCGACCCTCGGCCCACGTCGAGGACCCGATTTTCACGGTTGCCGCCCACGGATCCAGAGACCCGGAAGGGCTATAACATAAGTCTAACAGAATATGTAAAGGAAATAAATGTCAACTGCTAACTAGGAGCAGACACGCGAAGCAGAAAGAAGAGTGAGACCGCTGCGTATCGCTCTAGGTACAATATCAACACACATAACTAGTACAAGTAAAGGCAGGGGAAGAACAAGTCCCTTAGGGGCATACCCCGAGGGTGACATACAACTGAGAGGGGGAACCACTGCTAGCTACGGGGATGACGACTACCACCCCGTCTCCTCCGCCCGGCGTGCGCCCTACCACTGCTGAGAAGTCTCACATGGAAAAGGAAGGGATAAGCTTCACAACAGAAGCTCAGTAGGGACTACCAATCTCTATTGGCTCTAACAGGCAGAAGAATATATATATCAATTAAATAACAGCAGTTATATCTTCTACCCTACGAAATAAAGTGCGGAAGCAAAGCTACTAACTAGCAACGGTACGGAGAACACCACAGTCAAAAACTCCGTAGAACCTGCACGTCGTGACCACCACACGGCTGGCTACGCAGACTGGGAGAACCCTGCCTGAACAAGAGACACTAGCTACAAAAAACACTACCACTAGTCAATCGGTCAGGTGCGTCCACCGACATCTTATCCTCGACCCCGGTCCAAACCTCTACGTCTCGTCAGAGTGAGGTAGGATACGAAGTACACAACAGTAACCGCCATATTCTGGCCAGACTACGGTCCCACGCTTGGCCTCTCTAGGCAGTTTCGGGGCCGCAAAGAGCAAGACAGTAAGAAAAGGACTGACTGGCCTACGTCGGGAAGAACTCCAAACGACCTCGGCGTCCCAGACCAACCACGAGAGCTCTGCGAACGACTCAACGTCGTTGTCCTAACCACCATTTTCCCCTCTGCTCCAGAGTCCACGACTCGAGCATGCCCACCGCTTGGAGTACTCTCTTAATAGGCGCGCGGGGACGGGGGTCCCAGGCAACGGTAACAACCTCTCTCACGGGACAAGCCCTCAAGTGCCGAGCACCGGACGAACGACTAGTGTAGGACCGTACTAGAAAACTAGCACTGGTGCCTCGGGTACAGAAAGAACCGAAAACGGTGAAGACTCCACAGAAAGCGGAACTCCGCAAGACCTACATGTCTCTGCTGTAGTCGCGATGCATCGGGCTGTCGCGACCTTGTCGCGATGCATCGGGCCGTCATGACCTTGTCGCGATGCCACAGGCTGTCGCGACACCGTCGCGGCGGCCCAAGCCGCTACCATGTCGCGGCACACAAGGCCGTCGCGACCATGTCACGACGCCTACATCATCGCGACCTCTATACAGCTCGCGTTCTCAGCCGAGGGGGGGTTCCGGTGCAATCCTCTCGGAGACCGCCCCAAAAACCATACATTCACATCCACACGGGGGAGGGGAGCATGGGAAATGTAAAGGAAAGCTCATAAATCATCCAAACCACCCTTAAACCCCACAAACATGAATCATAATGAATCTACGCTCGATGGAATCCTCACTCAACACGAGCATGATTCTCACACTTCCACAACCCCAAACCACGAGAAACCACAATCTCAAGGGGGAAGGGAGCATGCTAGGGCGAGAGGAGTCGAGGGTCCCTACCTCCAAGTGTAGAGTCGACCCCTTAGGGCCTTCACGTCGGAATGACCACCTCCTCCTCGCTCCAAGCTCCACGATCACGCCACCTGCACGAACGGGGCGTCACCTCCACCATGAGCACCTCAAGCACACCGGGAAACCACCGGAGAGGGGAGAACTTGGAGGAGGAAGAAGAAGGGGGAAGAAAGGAAGGAAATGGCGAGAGGGGGAAATGGGGCGCAGCCCTCGGTTTTAAACCGATGGGCCCCAACGCGACAGGTCGGCCCGACGAAACAAGAGCATGTCGCAACGCCCCTAGGCGTCACGACCATGTCGCGACGGCCACCCACGGTGCGATCCCAAAAAGGCGGTCAAACCTCGAAGATTGGAAAATAAGAACGCGACGGCTGACCAGGTCGCGTCAACGCTGTACGCACCTGACACCCGACAAAGTCATTTTGACAGAAAGGACAGCGGTCAAGTCTGTCAGAAAAGCAATCGTGATGCCACCAGACACCGCGACAAGAACGCGACGCCCACCCCCGTCACGACCATGTCGCGACGGCCAGGTACGTCGCATCCGAAGCCTGTCGTGACGGTCTCCCCTGACGCGACCATGTCACGACCCTAAGGACAGGGCCAAGGGCTCAAGAGAGTCGGATCTTACAAAGACAGACAGACAGATGTCAGCCAAATCATTGTCCAACTCCATTCTCTCTCTACTCTCTTTTCTTTTGTATGAGTATTCATTCTCCTCCTCAGACCAAAATCAAACACTGAAGTCTCCAACTCAAACACTGCACAATTAGACTTGTTAGTATTGTACAGGCAAACAAATTCGTTTCAATCTTAAACATAGATTTCATCTCTCTTACATGGGAAAGAACATGAATAATCTCTGGTACCCTGCTGAAACTGTGCACTTTAATAGAAGAAGACCTGTATTACTTAAACAATTCTTGTTTCATACTGTTCCATACTTGGTAATATAGTATCATCAATGCCAAACACAGGATGTCATATGCTATTCTGCATGTGTCCTACTTGGAAGGATCCACTACAAGTTCTGCTTTCCATCCTTCAAAACTAATCATTTACCAAGGAATGAACACAACTTAAAATTTTGTGGATCCAAACCCAGACTTTGACAAGAGCTTTCTTTGATGCCAACTTAAAGATTTCTGACTTAATTTTTACAATTCCTCTGTGTTGTTTGCTGGTTCATTCAACAGTACAAAGCATCTTGCTTTAGACATAAACGTGTAGTAAATATCTCCAGCTTACCTTTTGTCCCAACGACCTAGGCTAATTTATGTGTGGTAACCCTAATTGCTATGTGCCAAGATCAATAGTTTGACCCAATAGCCATAGATCTTTTGTTTCTCATACCTAAGGTTGACTCATGCTTTAGTGGTGTGTAAAGGAAAGTGTTACTTAAATGAGTGACCGTCACAAAAGTTCAAATATATTGCTATACTTTTTAGAAGTGCAATTGAACAAACACCTATTCCTATTCACAAACCATTGAAGATTCACATGACCTCCTTAGAAGAACTCCCCTCTATTAATGCTTCCCAAAGCGGCCCAATACCTGAATTTAAGGTACACCAAGTTAGATTTGAGGGCATATAAATGCCTTGTGCAGTGGTGGGCCTATCTTATATCCAGTGGAATCACGTGATCCGAATGAATTTTTAAAAATACTTTGAAGGGTTTAAAATTTTCTATTATGTTAATTTTGATTGGAATTTTTTCAAAAAAGAGTAACCCCACTGAACTACAAAATAAAGTTTATGAGTGCACCTAATTTTTGGAGTGACTATGCTGAATAAAATTTCTACGTCTACTACTAACCCTGTGCATTCTAAGGTCCAACTACAGCTCCACCTCAAACAGAATAAGGAACTGTGGAGACCAACTAACCGACACATGTAATCTGGTTAGACTGCAGACCCATGCCTGTCACACCTCTAAGGATTCTGAGGCCCATCGAGTGGGGCAAGGGGGAACAATAGATTAGTTGGGGTCCAATACGTTTACTGGTGTCTGTACTCCCAACCACGAGTTTGCTACAAGTGATTTAAAAACTGTCCGCACATACAATTTACTGCCCCACTATAGTCTTTTCCCAAGCCAATCGTACAACTCAACTTAAAGAGTGAGGGAGTCTAGGAAGACGACATAGATCTTGATGATACCATTGTATTGAGACTAACCTCGCGCACACACGTTCCTGGCTCATAGAGAATCTGAGGTACCTGACTATAGAGGTTTCTCAGAATAGACGTCGAAGCCAATAATCTCAATAAGTCACAATCATGCTATTAATTTTATGCTCAATTCATGGATAGTAATCTTCTTCTAACAATTGTCTTTAATCATAAAGAAACTACTAAACATTCACCAACTTAACATAAAACCATGGTGATGTCCCTAATTCAGTTAAATAGGGTTAAATATTACTACATTAATCGAAGATCGAATTACAAATATTTATGGAAAAGAAAGCCTCGAGAATCCTGAACGCGTCGAGGGTACCAAGTGCATTAAGAACATGCCTACCCTTGCGGACGTGATAAGAACGCACCTAGGGAACAAGCTACGTTGGTGACACGTCTATTCAATAGACCGCGTTACCAATAAGAATGCAACATGGATCACTGCTGCGTTAAAGATGCAACTACCATACTATATGCGTTCTCAGATATAATGCCAAAGCTCATGGGTTTCACTCAAAAATCCCAAAATTTGATGGATTTCATATAGAAACCTATCAATGACCCAATGTACACCTCTTAAACCATTTAAAACTATTGAATCATGCTTTTAGATACCTCAAACCAACAAACATGCTCTCCTGTGCAAAATAATCCTATTAAGATGCTTTTCAACTTTAAATCAATAAATTTACAGCTCAAAAACTTATTCTCGTAATTAAACATAATCAATACATACAAGTCATTAAAACCATTAACCACCAAAAGACTAAAAAGAAATCGCAAAGAAATGGGGAAGTCTCCCTACCAGAACATGAAGAACGAACTCGGTGGGGGGCTTCACATGATCTGACCTCCTCCTCCTCACTAAATCCACTTAAAACAACCTCGAATCTTCAGAAAATATACCCAGGGGTCAAAATCGCCCTCTAAGGTTTCCCCCTGGACGGAACAAGGTGAAACTCTATTCTGCCAGGGAAGAAAGACTAAAAATAGCTCGGTGTAGAGAATGCGTTGTATAGTTCAGGCTCGTTCTAAAGCGCTAGACCAGACGACCATGTTCATAAGAGGGTGCCATGTGTCCTAGTTGGTCAACACGTACCCCAACCGTGTAGAAACCAATTGAACAAAGACACGTCGATTAGAGACGATGCCTCCAAGATGCGTCGGGCTTATCCGGCGCATTCTCAATGCGTCCTTCACCTCGACCGCATCTCAATCGCATCGGTCAACCTGACCGCAACTCGAAATAGAATCTCAAAATCATACAAAACCCTAGACTTTTAATCTATCAACATGTGGAACAATCATATATAGGACACGTCATCAACCAAGACCCATTATTATAGATCCGGAATGTATGAATACTACAGTTTATTTAGGCCCCTACAGGAGGGAGCCCTAGACTTGATGCATGCCAGTTGTCCCTCACAAGCGGCGTGAGCCCTGAGGCCAACGTCGCCATCAAACCCTGCATAGGGAGGCACTACACTTGCTCCCAAGGCCAGCGCCAACATTGTAGCTAGGGTAGTCCTGCATATCACATGGTCCCGAGGCTACAACCATCATGGTGCTCCAAGTTGCGTAGCTCGACACCCTGAGCAGGAGTAGAGCACCAATATCGCACAGATAAGATGTAAGGGGTCGGCTAAAGCAAACTCTAGACTTAGAAATCGATCCCTAATTCCAGTCCCTCAATAGGGGCCTCATGATAGGCTCTTTGGGTCGGGCCAATAAAGTCATTGGGCTCGACCTAGCCATGGCCTTCAAAGAAGAAGTTGGAAATACAAAATAGGGAGAAGGCACTAAATGGACTTAGTTTCATATCGAATGCCACCCTTTCCTCCTACCCTTTTGTTGCCTTCAAAAGAAGGCTAACAATCATAGATAAAGACAGATAGACACATGTCAGCCAAATCATTGTCCAACTCCATTCTCTCTCTACTCTTTTTTATTTCGTATGAGTATTCATTCTCCTCCTCAGACCAAACATAGTTGGGAATATTGACAAACGAAACAAAATAAAACATTTATAGCGGATGAGCCGGGAAAAGACCTTAAATCCTACATTTCGGCATTGCGATTGGTAGGTACTTCCCACCCTCTAGAAGGGCTCAATTGTTACATGTTGGATTCCAGAGGAACGACTTCGTTAGGATTGGAGAATTGCTGCGAACGAGCTTTCTCATTGGCTATTTTTCACTTGAAAGGAAAAATTTTGGAATGAGATTGTTGTTTCCCTCCGACTCACGAGTCAACTCTTATCTATACACCCATGGATCTATTCCCAACTTGCCATCAGAGTGTTGGCCCTAAAAATTATTATTTGAGATTGACTTCCTTCGAGGTCGGGTCAACTTCAACGATAGACATATCCTTGCTCCCCCAATCTTCCTCGACACCCAAACTCTAATCTCGGACATTCAAAAGTTGATCTATCAAAGCTCTTACATGTTGAACCGACCTCATCAATCCTTACAAAATTCAGAGAATTCTAAAAGTTTATATATATTCCCATTTCTTATTGTTTCATAAAAAGACGTTTGAGGATGCAAACCAGAGGAACATGTTAACTCGTACTCCTCCCGCGAAACAACATACTGCGATCACCGCTAACCGTCCACCGGTGGAGTCTCCGGCCTAAATTGCCGAGTCCATCTTCGCAGTCTGTTCTTCCTTCATTCGCAAGTCTTGTAGGATTCAAACTGCGGAAATTTTTCCCTCACTTCTTGTTCTTATCTTGCCATTGTGATCGGATATGGATATGGATTGAGGTGGATTCGGTGTTTGTGGGGAAAGGGGAGAGGGTGGTGTGCGATCGAGGGGTGATTAATGATCGCTTCGCAGTTCATGGACAAGCAGATCACGGGGCTCTCCGGGGCGGTGGCGCATGGCGGGGACCTTATGGAGCTGGCCAACCCGGGGGATGGGCATCAGAGCAATGGCGCCAGCACGGGGTTCAGAGAGGAGATCCTCCCTAGCTACGACTTCCAGCCGATTCGCAGGGCGGCGTCGCCGCCACCGCCTCCACCGCACGTGGGCATTGGCGGCGGTGGGGCGTGGGAGTCCACGGACTCGAAGCCCAGCTCCTCCAATTTCAG
Source organism: Colocasia esculenta (assembly GCA_014218235.1). Classification (NCBI taxonomy): domain Eukaryota; kingdom Viridiplantae; phylum Streptophyta; class Magnoliopsida; order Alismatales; family Araceae; genus Colocasia; species Colocasia esculenta. The sequence goes on from CM024761.1 coordinate 13,267,207, forward strand.
GGTGCGGACACGGTTCTTTTGTTTGGAATCCACAAATTTTGGTTGTTTTTTTTTTGGTCGGTAAATTTTGGTTGATTTGTTCTATGCTTTACACGGAGTTTTGAAGGCGGTCGATGGTTAGTCCTAGGTGAACGGGTTTTATCTGCCATCTCTCGTTTTCTGATGGTTCGCGAGTGGATATTGTTATTTCCTTCCTAGCCTATGTCGGCTATTTTGCGGCTTTTGCCAAGATTTCAGACATGTATCTTGCGTTGAATGTGGCGATATGGTAGTGCATTTCGTGATTCTGGCTTTTGCTTCAAGATGTGCCTTATGGGATCTGTGTCTGAGATGGATACGTGAATGCCATTTTTTCCCGTGTTTGAATGTTTTCTGGATGGTTTGCTGGCATTATTATTATCGTTCCTGTTTTTATACTGAAGAAGCATCCTTTATAGGGTTCTGCAACATTAGGAAGTACCGCAGTTTGAGGAGAACTTCATTGCATCCACTGTCCGTCCTTTGATATACGAGAAATACCTTTTGCAAGGCTAGTGTTGCAGTAAAGCTGAGAGAGAGAAGGGTCTTGCGATAGGCATTTCTCTTGGTATATAATCAATCTTTTGGTTTGTTTAAGTTTGCATTGTTGATGTCTTGTTCAATTTAGTCTGAAGGTATGTTTTAGGTCACTGTGGAGACAGAGTTCTTTGTAAAGTTCGGCTGATACTGACTTATAACCACTTCTTTCTTATTTGCTTGGGCTCTCATAGAAGCCACTAACTTCTGTCTATTTTCTCGGATGTTAAGGTTAACACTTGGGTAAGCCCCAAGGAAGGTAGTTTGCTTGAAACTGACCTCACCATTTCTGCCCCAGGCCGATGTCTTACATAAGCAAAGGATGGATCCATGTACTTGTTTGCCACAACATATATGAGTGTTCCTTTCTATGTTACGAGTTCAAATACTGTAAAACAAAGAAAAGTTCAAATACCGTCATTTTGTTGCTCAACTTCCTCTCAGTCAATAGTGTGGATTGAAATCATTGAATAATGACCTGTGCTTGCTTATTTGGATGTTGTACCTCACTGGACTATAAGAAAGGGATAAGAATTCACAGCAAATTATTATGAAACATGTTGCATATAATCACCTTACTATTGCTTCTTTTCAGGACTCTCACTGACCTTTTTGGGTTTGGACATCGGTAGTTAGATATTGATCCTACTTGAATGGCGAGTATCCATGATAATTACATCATTCCTTCAAACGATCCTGGTCTGAATCCTTCCAAGGTCCACATAGAACATGAATTCAGGCTCAATGAACTCCCAACACTTTTATCTTTCCCTGGACTCTATTTTGAGAGATCTAACTCACTTTTAGTCCTGTTTATTTGTCATCCCAAGCAACTGAAGATGCATACGTCATGAGACAATTACATTTAGACATCTTGATCCCATCTGAGTTGAATCATATCTACCCCAAATAAAATTTTTGAAATGAAAAATATAAACAGATTTTCTTTTCCCAAAAAATATTCTTCCTTTTCAATTCACCAATGAATTCACTTATTTCCTTATTTTGCTTGTTTTCTCTTGTTGAGTTATCTCCTCTCTTTTGTGCAGAACTATGGTTCCTTCGAAGCACATGAGTCATCAAAGGTCATTCACGAGAGAAACAATACGTATGACATGGCAAATATGGTTGAGATTGATCACATTGTGAAGAAGTATGCTGACATTCTTCTGCACACTTTGGATGGTGTCAACTCAAGGTTGTCACAGCTTGAGGGTAGAACCTACAACCTTGAAACTGCTGTGGATGACTTAAAGTTGTCTATTGAGAACAGTGGTGGCAGTACAGATGGGAAGCTAAGACAGTTGGAGAATATTCTGAGAGAGGTATTCTCTTGTAGAACCTTAAAACCTGCTTTGTTTTCTGGAACACATTGTTGGGCATTGAGCCTGCATTCATTATTTTTGAAACTGAAGTATTGGTAACCTTTAGTTTCTCATGTTCTATATCTGTCTGTGATTCTTGACACTACATGCATTGTTTTAAAAGAACATAAAATATCATTTGTTCTTTTTTGATGTGTATATATCAATATATCAGTGGCGTGGGAAAATATAGATTTAAAACCCTCATGCACATAGAGAAATGCATTGTTTGGGGTTTATCATCATCTTCCATGCATAATTTTCAGATGATTCTGAGTTCGTGCGCTGGACCATTCCCTGTCGATCAAAATTGACGTTTTTTTTACATCGAGGAGAACTCGAAGACCCTTGATGCATGTTTAGACCCTTTAGTTGAAAAACAAGTAATTTGTGGAAACATCGTTGAACGGACGGGGATACATAACCCATGGGTCCTCACCAATTTTCCCAAGAAAGGTGAGGATTGATTTGTAAATTCTTCCCCCTTTTTGGGACTGATTTGACATTTTTTTGTCGTGCGGGGGGTTAATTCATAATTTTTCTCATGAATAGGGGCTGTTTGATAATCTTCAGAATTATTCTTTAACAATTATTCCTTCTAGAAATGTTAAGTTTAGGAGATCCTCTATGTCTCTTGGCCGTTTACACAAATAAACAAAAGACATGGTTCATTTGTAATTTTTTCTGATGTTAATATGCAGAAATAACATCCTGATCATATACACACCAAGTGAAAACATTTTTCAACATCTCTTTTGTTCATTTCTTTGGTGTAAACATGAACATGACAAAGAATAGTCCACTGTGGTGATTTTTTTATTTACAAAAAATACATGACTTGTTATATGCCTTGCCTGAAACAAAACACACAACGCTTCAAGGTTGCAGCAAGGGAGTCTTGGGCGATTTCAGAAGAGCTCAAGACTTGGCCAATTTCTGTCCTCCTCCTTCCTTGGAGTTGGCCTCCTTTTATAGGAGCTTGGGTGGGGAGTTGGGTGCTCCAATGGAGCATTCTTTGGCACCCCAACGGAGCATCTCCATTAAGTTGAGTCTCTCCAACTTCCCCATGTGTGTTTTTTTTTTGTTTAGAGAGAGGGTTGGGAGTCCCACCGGGAGCTCCCTTTAGGTGGGGACCGGTGGAACCCCCATCGGGTGCTCCCCACCGCGGCTGTGGGGGTGGGGAGACCCACCGGTGGGGACTCCACCGGGCTGCCGGTGGGACCCGCGCTCCGTTGGGAGTCCCAACGGGGGCGCTGTTCCGTTGGGACTTCCAATGGAGGAGGCGCATCGGTGCGGGGCTTCTTTTTCTATAAGTTAAACCCCACGTGTCATTTTCACCACGTGGCTTGTTCCGAGGGTGGGAATTCTGTCTTTTGTTTGTTGTGCAAGGATTCGTGCCACGTCGTTTTCGTCACCATGGGTATTGGACCAGACCCTTTGACATGTTCAATATATTTGCGCCACGTAGGACGACTTCCGCTGGAGCATTCCGGGGCATTAAAATTGTTAACCGGAGGGACTTTTTAATCCGCAAACACCGGGCATGAGTTGGTTTCTGTTCCGAACTATCTCGGAGCGATCATTTTCAAACTTCCGAGATATCGCAGAAATTTTTCTTTTTCTGCTGTTTATCTATTCCGAAAATTCAGAATAAATATTTTCTTTTCATTCATTCATCCTGAAAATTCAGAATAAATAGATTTGGGGGTTATTTTTACCCGGAACTGCGGACAAATGTTTTCCTCCCCATGCACTTGCTCTAAATATCTAAAACAAGTGTTTCTTAGGTAATACAATTCGTGAGGGAAATTTTTCGGGTTCAACATGCTTGGACTTTGATTTTATTGAAAGGACCCAAGATATTTGAAATATTGTAAAACCCAAGTAAAGCACAGCTCTTGCTTCCATATGTCTGTGCTTGAATCATCTCTATAGACAGAAGTGGAAATTGGCTCTATGCTATGTGATCAGAGATGAGAGGCTATGAAGGCGACCAAGGGATTGTGTTAGCCTCAAAAGCTTAGGAACTGGCTTAGGCATTTGAGGTGACATTTTCGAGAATATGAAAAATTCAGACATGTTTATTCAGATGTGTGTTTGCCCCTTGTATGTGTGTGCAACAGTGTAAGAGAGGGAGAGAGAAGGGTGTGATGTGTGTGACACAGTAAGAGACTAAGAGAGACTGGAAAGAGGGAGAGGACTAACCTCACTGCTGCTTTGTCTGATTTCTCAGTCTCTGACTCTGAGGAGAGGGGGAGGGTGTGCCGGTGTGGAAGCTGAAAGCCAAGAAGTGGAAGCGAACACTGAACAGGGAGCGAGAGAGGGTAGACAATTGTGACCTTTGTGGAGCGGATAATGCCAGCAATCCCAAGTTGTCTGAAAACACCCTGCGAAATGTGAAAGGCCGCCATGCTTGTTCACCAGCAATATTGCAAGTAGCAGATTAGGATGGGAGGCAAGGGTATCGGGCTTGTGCTAAGATGAGAGATTATCAAGTGCTGGAGTGAGGGGTTTGGGGGGGGGGGGTTTAAATATACCATGATCTTAGGAAGGCGGTCAGCATTTTGTCCAGGTAGGTGCAATTGGGCAAAGTGCTGGTATAGGCGAGGGCGGCAAGCCAAAGAACAAGACCAGCATTGATGCACCTGCCTACCTAATCAAGCTAGGTGAATTGGTACGATTTCTAGGCAAAATCCACATTACAAATAATCGATGCCCATTCCCTAACTTTGCTACAAATTCCAGCAAAAAGAGGCTTAACATCCTGAGCAACCCTGGCTTGGAGAAAATGCGCATGTACCTCTCGCCTCAGATGATCCATGAGTAGCATGCAAAATGAGCCACCAAACTGTCCTCATCCTTGTTAGGCCATTCTCTTTTCCACTTCAGCATCATCTGCTTGATCTCAAAAAGGTGGGGGATGGTGCAATGAGTTCTTACAGCCACCTCCCTCCAAAGTCCAAACACTAGAAGAGTAGGAGCAGCCAGTGAAAATGTGATTAATAGATTCATCCTCCACCCTATAAAGGACACAAGTGGTCCAAATGGCCAGAAAAAAGTGGTGCAGTCTGTCATGCGTGGGTAGCCTTCCAAGTTCCAATAGATATTCTCCACATCAAAACTTTCACTTTTAAAGGACTTTTAGGCTTCTAAACCTGAGCTTGTAACACATGGCGAACTCCACCATATGAAATGATGCTATAGGCCAATCTAACCGAGAAACAACCAGCCTTCTCCCATTGCTATACCCATCGATCCTCACAATCTGATAGGACAATGGAAGAAAGGCAGGGAAGTAGGTCCTCAAACTGAATAGTCTCCAACTACCTCAAGTCCCTCCTGAAAGTGGCTGTCCACACTCCATACTATGTCGGAGAGAGAAGTATTAATGGCCTGGGAAACAGAGAGCACAGGGTCCGATGCCACCCGAAAAAGATTGGAAAAGAGCTCACTAAAGAAAAAGCCTCCACACTACTTGTCCTTCCAGAAAAGTGCCTTGTCGCCCTTTCCCAGTCGGACCCTGACACCAACAGAAATATTATCCTTGCATGAAGAAATATCCTGCCAAAGAGGAAAAGTACTGGCCCTCGGTGATGGATGCAAAACCCAAACTCTAGATCTCCCAAAATACATCTGTCTGATAATACATGTCCACAGACCATCCAATCCAATCTCTAGTCTCCACATCCACTTGGCTAAGAGTGCCAAGTTGAAGTCCTTGATATTCTTTAAACCCACACCTCCCTGATTTATGCTCTTGGTTACCCTTCCCCAAGCTACATCATGCCAGCCTTAACAATTGTCTCCACTGCTGTGCCAAAAAAACCTTCACCTCATAGTTTGCCGTGGCGGATCGAATCGGTTCTATTCGACTGAATTGGTCCGATTCGGCCGAATTGGATCGAATCAGGAGAAACCTGATTTGCCCGATTCCCATGCGAATCGAACCAATTCCCATCCGACTCCCATGCGAATCGGGCTGATGTGGGCGAATAGTGGCAGATCAGGAGAAAATCGATTCACCTTGAAAACCCTGCTTCACGTCATTGCCTCAAGCCTCTTGACCACTTGGATCAGGATTCTGAACATAGAAAGGAAGTATGTAGGTAAACTATCCTAGATAGAACTGCAAAGCACAAGTCTCCCCCCACAAGACAATGTCTTGGTCTTCCAACTCACCAGTCCAGTTTCAAATCTATGAATAATAGACTTCCAATCAGAAGCTCTAAGAGCACCTAGAGAGAGAGGAAGACCCAAGTGGCAGGGAATCTGCCAATCTCACACCAGTGGCTGCCCTCCACATAATACTTTCCTTTACATTCACCCCAATCAGGAGACTCTTGTTGTAATTAACTTTCAGACCTGTCACTTCCTCCAACAATTCTAGTAGGATTCTCACCAAAATGGACATGTGCACTTCCTCTGTTAGGAAGAGAATTGTATCATCCACATACTGAAGACGTGAGATAGTAGAGTTGGCTCTCACTCCTTGGAAACATGCAATAAGACCTGCTACCTCTGCCTGCATCCACACTCTACCCAAGACACTAGCAACTAGGACAAAGAGAAGGGGTGAAAGAGGGTCTCCCTACATGAGACCACTACCACTATGGAACCATTCTGATGGTTTCCCATTAATGAGCATTGCAAAAACAACTAAGGAAATACGAATCCTGATCCTTGTAATCAACCTCTCACTAAATCCCGGCCGTAAAAGTGCTTAGGGGAGTTGATAGGGCTGAGGTGATGCTGTGGAGATGCAACAAGGTGCTGTAGGCAAGTGACCTCTTAAAGGAGTTTGTCAATCGCCGTAAGAGTTGGGGGAAGCAGTTGATTGCCCTGTCAGTATTGGTTGGGGAGGTTGATGAAGTTTCGATCAAGAGAAGATTGGAGGAGCTTACGAGAGCCCTGGGGGGGGGGGGTTGTGTAGTTAGGGTGGCTTTAAAGTTGCTCCTTAGCGTGGGTTCTTGTGTGGAGGGGGTCGAGAAGGCAGTGGAAGCGGCCTTCAGCGTGGCGGAGGGTGCTTGGCATCAGGTGGTGGCATCCGAAGTTTTGCACCTTCCCTCCTTTGCCGGAGAGATGCTTTAGGGTGGTGCTGAAGGGTCTATCCATTGGCCTGTGCGATGAGGAAGGTGTGGGTTTTCTTGTGCACCAGTTTAGGCGATTGGTTTAAGGATCCCTAGAATTTGCGATGACTGGATCCAGATTGAAGGTGCTTCCTTCTGTCTTGGCGCTTAACTCGGGAGAGCTGTCGGTGTCGATAGTAATGGGATTTGATGGGGAGAACCTTGTCATCTGGTGTTAGGTACTTCAGGAGGTAGCTTTCCCTTTGTCGCTGACGCCACTAAGGCAAACCACGCTCCGTCCGAAGGTTGAAGATGACGAATGGGCGGGCGTTTCGAATTTGAATCGCTCACTCCCTCTTTTCACCCAAACTAGATAAGCTCAGGCGGCTTGGACAGTGAGAGGGCTGGTCGATGAGGCCTTTCCTCCTTGTGGGGTGAACTAGCTTCAGAGAGGGCCGATGGAGCAGGGTGGATCGGCTAGGCACAGGGCCCCGATCGGACCTGAGTTGGGGTCCGATGACTTACCCGATTGCTTCCCCTCGAGTATTGGACAACCGGGCCCCGATAAAGCCCGTGTCTTCTCCGCCCGACTCCGCCTTCTCATCTTTGGGGTTCCGGCTCTTGTCTGAAGCCTATGAGGCCGACCCCACCCTTGCATCAACCGTCGGCGACAGCGGAGTCTGCCCCAGCCGTTCCCCCTCAGGGTGCTTCGACACAAGTAGGAGTGTCAATGGATCGGATCCTTCGTGATCTGAACTTGGATCTGAATCCAAATTTGACCCGGATTCGAATTTATAGTAGTTTTCAGATCTGGATTCGGATCAAGATCTGAAACCAATTTCGGATTCTGGTCAAATTCGACTTTCTATTATATTGTATCTTAGTTGCTTTATTAATTATAATACAAAATCTAGAAAAAATAAAAAATACCTGTGCTGAAAACAAAATGAGTCATTCTCCCAAAATTTCAAAGTTTTTATACACTTCCATCATCATCTGTAGCATAAATTTGGAAACAAAATTCGGGTACATCACCCTATAACATTATAAACCCTTCCCCTAGTAAAGCCCAAACCCATGCTTCTTGTTACTGCTTGGAATAAAATTCTGATGGATCAAAGTTGTACCTGCAATGAGCGCCCACGAAGAACAGAGATTACAGAAAATTGGAAGAACATAAAAAGCGAAAGCTAGAAAAGTGTAAGAATGCAGAAAAATCAACCCAAAATATTGGAAAAGAAAACGGCAATAAAAAATAAAACCAAGTTCATGCACCAGATGTATGAATCACGGTACTCTAGTCGCTTCCATCCTTCTGTTAACATACAAAAAAAAAATCATCAAAATGTATGAAGCAAGGCACTGGAGTTCTACGCCAAAAGGAAAATCCACGGCCCAACTGAGACAAACGAAGAACATATCAACAAAGAACAAAAAGCATCACCACTGACACAACAATTCTCAAAATCTATGCCAGAAGATAAGAACTCTAAACCCATAGAGAAAGATCCTAAACGGAGACAAACAAAAGTTCAAAATCCTAAAAACCACGGCCCAACCAAGTTCAAATCTTAGAAAAGGGATGCCCAAACCTGCATTTGGAAATCCACTCATAAGCTTGGCCTCCCACCCTCCATCAGTTCCAGCCCAAGTGCCACATCCATGGGTGTCCCACCGGCCCCGCCTCACCAGGAGAGAACACAAACAAAGGGGGAAGTGCCGACTACAGATCTGACGAGAAGAAACCACTGAGGAGAAATGCAACGAAACGTAGATCAAGAAATTGGGAAAGACACGAAGTGAGAGAAAGAAGAAGTGGAAGAATGTGGAGATGAGAATGAGCAGGGAAGGCCCCAGAGCGCTCTATTTTTCTTGCTGGAGCACTATGTTTTCCTCTCTGTATTGCAAACGGAGGGGGTTGGTGGCTGCTACGGAGAAGAGGGATGGCCATTGCGGAGAAAGGTGGAAGAAACCCTAGGCTGTGTGCGAGTCTGCGGAGATGGGAAGCTTGCACGACCACTTTTTCCCTTCGGACTGGGTTTTTGGCGCACCGAAATGGGAACTCGAAATTGGTTAAGTCGGATCAATAAGTCTCTGCCCCGAATTCGGCTGGAAATATTATTTTGGGTCAAAATAGCTGATTCGAATCCGATTTAAATTTTGGATCCATATCGGGTTTTTGGATCATGTGGATCCATTGATAGGGCTAGACACAAGATCTCTCTTCATCGGGTGCGGAGTTGCCTTGCAATGGAATGCAACAACATGGCGTCTTCCTTGGTGGAGGCATAGGGTGATGCTGGGGTCCTGGGCCCCCTCCATCCTCAGTAGTGACTTCACCGCCCTCAGGTGAGATGTGCCTGTGGAAGGTGTCAGGCTCGCCAACAGAGGGCACAGATGAGGAAGCAGTTGAGTCGCACCAATGTTTGCTCGACCTCGGCGTTGATTTCTTTGATGGAGAACTCGGATGCCCCCATGATTCATCGGGCAGCCCTTTATGTGGAAGCTGGGCACAAGGGTAGCGGAGAGGGCTAGACAATTGTGAGGGGGGTGGTGGTAGCAATGGGGTGGAGGAGGATGCCCTTCCTCCCTTCTCATTTTTGTCTGACAACCTGTTCTAGGAGTCCCCTGCTCTATGTCTGCCTGGCCCTGCATCAGTTGGGGCTACCGATTTTGTGGAGGAGGTAACCACCTGTCTCCCTCTGGCCTTAGCTCTGCCTGCCCCACCTTTAGTGTCGGAAGATCTGTCGGTGGCGATGCAGATGGTCGAGGAAGCCTTTCAAGGGGAGGAGATTGCGACCGTGAACAATGGGAAGCTCACCAAGGGGGAGGTTATGGATATCTTGACCAAGGTCGAGAATTTTATGGAGACACAGGTGAGTGAAACTGCAAGGCTAATTGGAGTCTCCAATGAAGGCATGGACAAAGATTTGAAGTCTACACTTCTTTTGATCAAGCATAGGTGGATTGCGGACATTGCTAAAAGGGCGAAAACTGATGCGACCGCCAAGAAAGGAGCTTCGAAGCAAACTGAAAAATAGATGGCTGGTGGACAGAAGAGACGCACGTGAATTTATTTATGTGTGATATTGTTTTTGGGACGTTGTATGTTGAGGAGGGGCCTCTTACTTGTGATGTGATTTTGTTTGAGGCAGCTGGGGTGTTCATCTGGGGTGGCATGTGTTTCTGGATTTATTTTCTTTGCCCCTTTGGCAGACTCTGATTTGCCATCTTTTATCTGGGGGGTGTTATTCGGGAGCCTCCCCCCTTTTTCTCCTTGTACAATTTTTTCTTTTATAATACAAGTGGTACTACCCACGTTAAAAAAAAAAAAACCTAGATGCAAGCACCTTGGAAATAATCTTGTAAGTACCATTGAGCAAGCTGATACTGTAAATCAGTAAACTCTTTTGCTTCCTTTTTTTGGGGATAAGAACAATGTGCATCTAGTTGATTCCTTTCAAAAGGTCTCTCCCCTCTTGGAACTCCTTTACTGCAGCCACAAGGTCATCTTTAATAATATGCCAACACTTCTGGAAGAATGCTATTGGAAAGTCGTCCAATCTCGGAGCCTCATCTCCATGAAGAGAGAAAACTGCCTGACATACCTCCTCCTCCGTGTAAATTTGGTCAAGCACCTCACTGGTACTAGGAAGCAACTGGTGTAGGATATCGTCATCTACAACAACCTCATGCAGTTCTCTGTGAAAAGCTTGGAGTAAAATTCTTTCGCCTATCCTTTGATCTCCACATCCTCAACAAATTTAGTGTCTCCCACCTTGATGCATGAAATGGAGTTCACTCTTCTTCTGCCAGAAGCAATCCACTGAAAATAAGTTGTACTCTTGTCACCCTCTTTGATCCACCTATCTCTGGATCTTTACTTCTAATAAATTTCCTCATTGCGAAGAATATCTTCATACTATTCCTTGAAATTCTAGCAACTTTGTCCTCCTCATCCAGTAAGCCTGCCTCCTCCAAATTGTCAAGCCTATCTATCTGCTGCAGAAAATCCTCATTCCAAGCTCTTGACACCACCTCCATAAAGTCCTGCTATTGCAACCCGAACAATTTCAATCTGAAACTTTACCTCCTCTCATGCAGATGATATTAGGTCTGATCTGACAGTACTCTAAACATCGGGGACACCTGATCATGTGGAAAACGATCCTCCCAGTCAATAGATATAAGAAATTTGTCCAGTCTCTAGCATGTAGCCTCTGCTCTCATGTTGGACTAGGTGAAGAATCCACCTGACATGTCGACATCTATTAGTGCCGCCTTCTGAATAAATTCTGAGAAGTCTTTCATGCATCCATCTACAGAAGAAGTCCCAGCTCTTTGACGGATGTGCAACAACATTAAAATCCCCACCCAAACACCACAACCTTCCTGAATTCTGGTGATACTGTAGGAGCTCCTCCTATAGCAGCCTTTTGTCCTCCCTAGCTTGAGGGCCATGTACCCCAATAAAGTCCCTTGAGAAGCCATCTTTGACCCCCTTGAAATGCGGAGAGATGGCCCATCTACTAACCACCCTGTCACATGCCACTTCCTCTAGCTCATAAGGGTTCAATAAGACAAGGACACCCCCTGAGCTCCCCAACGCAAGAGAAGCAAGCTCCCCCAATCATGGATGGCAAAATCGGCCGACTCCGCTCCGAGCCGACTCGGAGCGGAATCGGCCCATGCCGACCCGACTTGGGGGGGGGGGGGGAACACCCACCCACCCACGGGACTAGGTTTGCAAAGTCCACTGCCCGAGTCGGCCCGACTCAGCCCGACTCGGGGTCGGGATCGGCTGGGGCCGACCCAGCCACCCGACCCGACTCTGCCATCCTTGCCCCCAATCTCCTTCATAATGACACTCTCATCCTCATCCCACTTCGTCTCCTGCACACATAACACATCCACCTTACACCTTCAAACTACTTCCTTCACAGCCCTCCTCTTCGCCACCCCACCTAAACCCTTGGCATTCCATGGGAGGATTCTCATTGGGATGTTGTGGTCCCCCTCTCACCCCCCTCCTCCTCAGACACCCCCCTCCTCTTTGATGTAATCTCTCACCTGCTCGTATGCTGGCACTCCATCTTTATAAATTTAGAGAATGCTCCTTTCAGGTCTTTTTTAGCTACCACAGAAGAAATGTCCACCATAACAACTACCTCCTTAGCTTGCATGGTGCACATAGCTTCCTCATCCTTGAGAATAACTCTCACCGCCTCTGCTCGCAGGCAAGATTTACCCACCCCATCCCATCGTCCTGAGAAGGGGAGTCTGCATCACTATCCTTATGGGCATTCCTGTCCCTTAATGCCCTCAGTACCCTCACCTTAATGCAGCAGAACAAGTGCTAAATGTCCCTGCACTTGCAAGGCATTCGGAGATGGTCCGGCGAGATCCACCACAATTCTAGCCGAAGCCGAAATCTCTGCCACCAAAACTAGGGGAAACGGTGAATGATCCTTGACTCCTCTGTGAATGATGATTTCTTGACTTTTTTTAGCCTTGTCACCCTTAGGAGAACTAGAGATGCTTCCTAGAGAGTCTGCACACCGACCGATGACTAAAGCCATAAAGATAGACTACAGGTCTCTTCATTGCAGGTATCTTGGACCTCTCCCACCATCACATCCTCCCTTGGCCATGTCGGAGCATCATTGGTCACCATCAGAGGGAGACGGGATGAAGAAAAGCGGTGCCGCTGCTGGAGTGCTGCGTGAAAGACCCTCTGTTCGAGCTCCTCGATCAGGTGGAGAAGAAGACCGATATTGGGCCTTAAGTACCTGCTACGTGTAACCTCCCGAATATTGGGTAAGTTACTAGCTGCCGGTTCGGGTCTTGCAACTGTGCCCCAGCTAGCCAGCCCGGACGTTTCGCTCCCCACTTGACCAGCAAATTGGTTCACGCCTCCCTAACCGCCAAAGACCGACGTTTTGCTCCCCACTTGACCAGCAAATTGGTTCACGCCTTCCTAACCGCCAAAGACCCATTTAACCGGATTCGTACCGTTTTTTGGGGTGGGTCCATTGGTTGCCGCGATTCGAATTCAAATCGCTTACTAGAGCATCGTCTTCAACCTCCGGCTAGGGCTTCTGTTGCTCTAGGGGCGGCAATGGTGAAGGAGTCTTCACCTCCTCAAGGATTTGACATTGTATGACAACTCTCTCGCCGTTGAAGCCTACGATGAGAATCGCTGATAAGTCCTCTAGACTGTACACCTTGACAGTTGCCAGGATCTTCAACCTCGCCCCAGAGGAAGCAAATTCCAATGACCCCTGGACCAGGATTCCGAAGTGGCAAACCAGGAGCCCTACACCTTCCTCGTCACATAGCCCTATGGGAACCCCCTTCTTTGAGACCCTGTAGCTTCTCATCGGTAAGGAGGGGAAGGTTTCAAACATCTTTGGCCACGGACGCAGGCTGAGAGAAGCCCCACCTGCCGCAATCCTGTTAGCTTTCTCAGCCCTTTCCGCCCCCTCTTCACAACTACTCACCGGTAATAATAGTGTATGACCAACCAGCAACACTCCCCATTCATATCCTATAAGATCCACTAATCTCCGTCTAATCACCTCTTCATCAACATCATCTAGTAAGAGAGAGAGACAACCACAGATCTCCTCCTCCAACTCTCATGGCAGGTGACAAACTCCTCCTGCAAGTCACCTACCTTGATAACCTTCCTGCTTCTCCGGCCCATCACAAAAGGCCTCACAGGCCCCCTAACCATGCCAGCGAAGCTCCTGGAGTCCCTTGCTTCCTTTCTTCCTGTCGCCGCTCCCTTGGGCACCCCACTGTGGTTCAACCTATATTCCCTCTCCCACCTGCTTGTCTCCTGCTCCCTCCTCTTCTCTTCAGCAATCCGGCGACAGGGCACCATCTTTGATATGTCCTGGCCTCCCACAATCGTAGTAGGTCCAAATGACAGCAGGCTTCAACCCCCTCACAAGGGGCCGATCAGAATCCCAGAGCATCTCTCTCTAGAAAAAGCTAGAGAGAGAATGATAGATGGAAAATGTCACCTTTGATAACATAAGCTCTAGAAGTTCAGTTTTTCCAATATCCGAACATCAGTAGAAGCTATCTTCACCAAGTTACCTTCCAAAAAATGCTAGCTTTATTGATCCTCCTATGGAACAGGATTCTGATGATGATATCGTGCACATGGTGCCATACATGAAAGTAATAATATAGAGTTTTCAGTTGGTATCGTTACATGAGGCCATGTTTTGTGTGTGCATACTAGCAGCATTTCGACATCATTACAAATAGTCTTTGTAATTCACATTCCAAAGAACATTATGCCTAGTCATTTGAGAATCCAATAATTTAACCGACCAGAGGTATGTGTTTGATCCTTGGCACACATGGGGCATCTCAGGAGAACTCTCTGGGAAGCTTTGGCAACAGATAGCCTATCTGCAGATAGGCTAACCCATGTTTTCTCACTCTCTCTTTGATACACACAATAAGAATATCTTGGGTATCCTGGATAGATGTGGAGGATAAGGTCCGATGGGAGGCAAATACCCCCAAATAGTTGGTGGATAAGCTATCTGAACCCTGGGCCTCGGATTGCACATCTACCTGGATAGGGTGCTATCCCAGATATGTCCCAGTTGGCCTATTTGTCTTGTCAAAATGGATCCCTGGCTATCCAGGCAGATACCACTGGATATGCTGGAATATCCCTTTGTCAAAATGAACCAGACTTATTTTTCCCCCAAGGTTCCTGAACAGGCCACCGAAGACCTCTGTGGTTCTGCTCCATTTTTTGTCTGCAGCACCACCCTAAGCCCATTGCCAATGTTTTTGCCCTCTCCTTTTCATTTTTCTTAACATTAGGAGGCACCTCAAGGAGGGATGCCAAATGCTGCCCTCCCCTATACTTTTTTTTCAATTTTATGTGCTGTCACAAGAGTTTTACTATCACTGCATCATGGATTGGCTACACAAGCCAATCGCCGTTTGTCTCTCCTCCATGACTGGTGGTTACACTATGCTTAGGATTTTGTTTTGACATCCCTCATTGAGGTGCCCCTAATGAGATATTTAAAGCACAGCCTCTTCCAACACACCTTCAACTAGGAGCCCACCACTCCATTAGGTTTGTGAATGAAACAGAGGTTATCATTTTATTAACTATAATGCTTGGTGGAGAACTCCTGTATTCACCTCCTATATTTGTATATACCATTTGTTTGATGAACTAGGAAGTCTGTAAGAAATTGTGGTATATAGCTGTTTGCATTGTTTTTAGCCACTGATGTTGGGTACAAAGAAAATGTTCTTGGCCAATTCTGATTCAGGTTCCAATGCAAGTTTTGGCCTGTTCCTCCCTAAATACATGGTACATAATTGGTCATGCGTATCTGGAAGACTCTGCATACTCACCAGTCACCATTCATGTTCAATGCATCCTTTCTCCTTTCTCCTTTTAAGCATATTCTGCCTGTTGCATTTTCTTGTTTCAAAGCTAGCTGGAAGGTCTACCTTATTGGATTCTCCTCCATTGAACGATTACTGTGTAGTGCTTTTCATCTATCATCCACAGGCTTCTTACAGCTGATATGGCTATATGTTAGCTTGTCTACGTGTAGAATTCCACTACATTTCCTCCTTCCTATGATGATATTTTTTTGAGGAAGAGTTATTTTCTTCCACGTAGGAACTCTGGAGGTAACTGAACCACATACATGTTCCTGTGGTGTAATGAAAAAGTTTAATTAAAAAGAATGTTACGGGGTTATAACGAGGTGGTTAAAGTAGGCCACAGGCCAAGGAATTCCAGATCGGATCGGGGTCCAGTATCGCCCCCCTTCCTCGATCCTGATCCAGAATTGGATCGGATCGGCCGGGAATGGGGAAATGGATTTGGGGGGGGGGGTTGGCCGGGATTTTGTTTAATTACATGGGTTTACTGGATATGGTATGAGGAGATCTGGGTCGGCCCGGTTGGAGTGGAATCGGATCAGCTTGGCCAATTCTGATCTGGATCGGCCGATTCCGCAATCCATGCCACAGGCAAGCTCACTGTCCCTTATATATGGAGGTTTGCTGTCAAATTTCGTGCTTTCATTTTTCGGCATTCTATGGTTTGTGCTCCATAAGTCACACTCCAAGGTTCACAAAAAGCCTCACTGAACTCTGTGTATAGTGTAATTTGTTAGCTGCTGTGTCACATGCAAGGTTTGACGGATCGGGATCGGGAGGCGAATCGGATTTCTCTTGATCCGATTCGATTCCCCCCGAATCGACCTGAATCGATCCGCATCGGATCGATTCTCATGGGTATAATATATAATATATCATATATATGATATTTATAATGTATAATATATATTATTAATATGATATAATAATATTATATATATGAGGCGAATCGGACCGAATCGATGGAATCGAGGATCGGGTTTTCCCTGATCCGATGCGATACGGGGGTATCGGGCCGGCTCGATCCGGCATGCCAAACCTTGGTCACATGTACAAAAATGTCACAGCTGTGTCACAAACGAACTCATTGTATCTCATGTATAAAAATCATAATCTAGATGTCTCTCTGGCTTCATGATTGGCCCATCTTACCAGAATGTCATGCCAGGAACTCTCTCTCCAGTATAAACATACAAATTTTGCTTCATGCTGCCAGTTTCTCTTGGAAACACCTGGATCAGATTTAACTGTAGAAAGAAATTAAATTTTGGATTTGGAATGAAGAATAGTTGTCTTCTTCTTGTTCTTCTCCAAGAATGCCTAGTGTGACTAATTGAAAGCTGGAACTTGGTGGTTCCCCTGATGGGATGGTTTTTATCTCAGCCAGAATAAGGTCTATCTCTTCGTAAGTGATCATTTTGACTCTTTATGCAAGTTTCATTACAGTGTCTTTTATGGATTTCAGACATAAATATGATGCTCAGGTCTCAAACAAGTCTCTGCATGTGGTCCAGCTCCATCTTGCCTGAAGATCATGGCAGGCACTATCTTGTTAGTTATAAACATTCAAATATTTCTTTTTGCTGTCAGTTCTATTTGGAAGTACATGCACCACCATTAACTGGATGAGTTAGGCTTTAGGATGAAGAATAATCGTCTTCAGATTTTCTCCTTCAAGCTTGCTGAAAGTCACAATAAAAAGCTCTACATCAAGCTTGCTGAGTTACTAGTCGGGGTGGGGGGGGGGGGGGGGAGGAGAGTGGTGAAGAGGGGAGGAAGACCTGCAGGTGGTGGAAAGAGGATGCAGAGGGGGCAGGAGGCAGGAGGAGCAGGGGGTAGTGGGAGATTTCCCCACCCTCTCCTCTCTACCGCTGCACTTTTATCTTGATTGATTTGTGCTGTTTGATCCCCTCATTCCCCCTCCCCACATTGTGTCTTTTTTTTTGGGGGGGGGGGACGGGGTAGGTAGAAAAAGAGAGAGAAAGAAAGAGAGAGGAGGCGAAGAACAGCCAGGATCACCATCACCGTCGCCGTCTTCTTCGTTGTCACTGTGGTCTCATCGATCCCAGTCTCCACCTCTCTCGTCACCACCCTGAGCATTCGTCTACAAGTGCTTTCCCACACCAGAGGTTTTGACCATCGCCTTCTCCCCTCCCACTTCTCTCTCTGCATTTTCCCCTTCCCTCCTCTCTCTCTCTCTCTCTCTCTCTCTCTCTCTCTCTCAGTGCAAGGCAAGAGGAGGAGAGGTGTGCGGAGGGGGGATGTGGATAGGGTGGGTCCTGGATATCCCCGCGGTGTAAGAGAGCGACCTTCTGAGAGATACCAAAGAGGGCCACTTGTGCACAGGACACAAAATATGAGGTGGGTTGAAGTGCAGGCTCCCGGGGAAGGGGAACACATGTCGCCAGAGAGTGCCAAGATGCAGGGTTGTCTCTACCTCATCCGATCCAATCGGTTCAGTCTGCAGTACTACTGCAAATGCTACTTCGTCCTAGACGGCAACTCCCTCAACTGCTTCAAATCCGTTCCTTCTATCGCCAAGGATCCTGTAAAAAGTGCAGTGATTGATTCTTGCTTCCGTATCAGTGAATGTCTTTTTCATTTTTTACTCTATACAATGCATCAAATCACAATGAACAACTTAAGTTGGTGAAGGAGCTCAGAGGAAGCAGCTAGATGGATGCGGTCTCTGATGGAAGCTGCGCTTAAGGAATCCCAAGCATGAAGTGAATTTTGTGGCTTGCTCCAAAAGATGGTAGTGGTCTTTTTGGCTGAGCCGCACAAAGGGAAGGAGCCCCATGCATTCTATAGATTGGACAGCTTTTCCATCGCTGACTACTGACCCAATAACATCTGATGTTATTGCACCTTCTCCGTGGACAATATTTGGCTGCAAACACGGTCTGTGTCTTTTCAAAGAACCTAAGGATGGCAACTTTAGTGCCAAAATTGGGATGACCATCCAGCTACAATGGCCATGGGGGTGGTGGATGGAGCTTCAGAGGCAATTTTCCGGACAGTCATGTCCCTTGGTGCATCAAGATCAGAATGGGACTTCTGTTTCTCTCAGGGAAGGGTGATTGAACACTTGGATGGGCATACCGATATAAACCAAGCAATTAGAGCAAGACTGGTTGCCTTGGGGAATGAAAAGATGAGATTTACTTCTACAGCGTTATTGGAGGAGGGAGGATGATGGAACATCAGTAATTCTATTGCATTCTGTGTTCCATGAGACATGTCGACCTCAAAGAGGCTTCATATGAGCCTGCCTTAAAAGTGGAGGATACGTCATCTCCCCTGTCAACCAAGGAAAGCAATATCTGGTAAAACACATGCTTGCCATTGATTGGAAATTCTGGAAATCCTATCTATTGACTTCATCTGCTAAGCATATTACCACTAAGATGCTTGGGAGAATCGCAGCACTAAGAGAACTGTTCAGAGCCAAACTTGGAAACAACCTTCCCTCTGATTTCTCATCAGGTGAATTAACTAGGGAAATTGCACAAGGTGAGGAGGAGGATATCAAGGTGGAAGTTCAATTGCCGAATGAGAAAAATGACAGCGAGGATTCAGTTAAAGCATCACGAAAATCACCTGGCAGGTCTACCAATGTGTGTGGATCTCTTTCACTCAGCTGAGTGATGCAGCTGATGAATTCTTCAATGCAGAACCATCGGATTATTATGGCAACTCAGAGATGATGTGGCCTGCTGATGGAGTTCTACTCTCTCAGGAGTCAGGATCAGCACCAGCCAACTGCTGTTTTTGTGAAGTAGTTGCACGACCTTGCAGTTCAAAAGAGAGGTCACATTGATTTACAGGAAGTGACAGGTGTAGACAGTCCGCCCTGCAGCTATGGAGCAACTCTTCCGAAGGACCCAACTTGTAATTTGGCTTGCAGTTGGACTGCTGCAGATCCTTCTACATTTTTTATTGGGCAAATTAATTAGGAGTCCCTATCAGTTGTTTGACTTATTTTCTAGTCCCTGATAGAGCTGTAACTCATTACAGTAAGTGTTATCCTCTGTTATAGTATACGTTTAGCCCTGGTACAACAAGGACCTCCCTGTTACAGTTAGAGACTCTTAATTAATTTGCCTTTTTTATTTGCAGAGAGATAAAAACTAATGGTTCACTGATGCAAATGATTTCTGCGGACTGGCTGCAATCAGATAAATGAGAGGATGACCTTGGTGGTAGACCTGGTGGCATCGTCCTGAAATATGCCACACAAGGTGGGGGTGAAATTTTCTTCATTGTGAATATACAGGTTCCAGGTTCGACCACCTATAATCTTGCATTACACTACATGATGGACATCCCATTAGAGAATGTTTCCCTACATAGTTTCGTCAATGGTGATGATGCATATAGGAATTCAAGATTTAAACTGATATCATACATATCAAAGGGCCCATGGATAGTCAAGCAAAGTGTTGGCAAAAAAAGCATGCTTCATGGGTCAAGCTCTGGAAATTAATTATTTTTGAAGGAGCAACTACTTGGAGCTTGGAATTGATATTGGCTCATCTACAGTTGCCACAGGGTTGAGTCTTGTTCTTGGTTATTTGAATAACCTGTTTATAGAAATGGCTTTTCTGGTACAGGCAAATAACCAAGAGGAGTCCCAGAGTTCCTGCTAGGAACCTGTCGCTTGTATCATCTCGATGCATCAAAATGAGTTTCAATAACACCTTGGTGATCCAAAAAATGAACCATGACTATCCTTTCCATTTGAAGGCTCGGTCTGTGGAATCTGGGTGAAACATATGCATTGTGCAATTTTGTTCTGTTCGTGCAAATCTTTTCATCAAGAGATCTCCAGAGGGGAGAAGGAATCTACCTGGATTCCAATCAAAGGCCTCACAATATCTGCAATGGAAATTTCCAATCGATGTAAGCATTCTTTTGATGTTCATAGTATGCATGCACAGGTACATGAAGTGACTCAGATTTTTTGGTAGAGAGGATATGTCCAAATGTTCATTTATTTTGGTGATAATTGAATGAAAATTAAAAAAAAAAATACTAGTCAAAATCTGCAGCTTTGGACATTCTGGATGATGTCACAGTGGAAAGAGAACACGTCTTCACTAATATATTCTTTTTTGCTGTTACATGGCCTCCCCAATAGTTGTTATTAATGCAATTGGGACAAGAATATGAAACTCAGCCTTAACAAGTCTCTGCCCTCATGGTTTGGTTCTACCGTAAGGGCATGATACTCAATCTTTCTAGTAACATATAATAATTACCCTATGCCATCAGTTCTCGAAAAAACCTTCGGGCATTTTACTGTTTGAAGATTTCAGGTTGCGAAGGACAGTTCCTATGAATCTTTCCTTCAATTCCAAACCTTGAATCTTCCTAAAATATGTATGTTACTGTCCTTGTTTTCAGCAAGTTGGAGACTGTTTTTATAGTCCTTTCGAAAACATACATTCATCCTTCTGTTGCAGGTGCAAACAGGCATGCACGTTATTCGTGATAAACAAGCAATTGCTGAAGCTCAGATGCAACTTTCAAAACTGCAAGTCTCTAAAGGAGATAACCAGCCATCAGATAATTCAACAACTATTCCATCTGATTCTCAGCAACCACCCATGCCTCTTCCACAGCAACCTCTTCAGCAGCCAGCTCAACCTTCAACTGCACTATCTCCACTTCAGATTCCTGCACTTCCTGCACCACCTGTTCCAAATGCTCCAGTGCCAGCTCCTCCACAACCGAACCCAACTCCCATTCAGTTTTCAACCCAGATACCCCAACCCCATGTTTCTACCATTTCATCAATGCCACCTCGTGAACCATACCTTCCTCCACCTAGTCAGGCATCTGCAGAGGCCCCTCCCCAGCACTATCAGCCACCACCTCAGCAGACTCATTTGCCACCACCCCAACCTTATCCTCCAGCACCTCAGCTTACACAGTATTCACAGCCACCTCAGCCACCACCCCAACCTCTGGCTCCATCCCAATTTCAACATTCTTTACCTCATCACACTGAGGAATCATCACCTTACATGCCATCATCTCAGGCTTACCCCCCAAGTATCCATCAACCACCTCATCTTCAATCTGGACCTCCCCCCCAACAAATTTATGGGCCCCCCTCTGTTGTTTATGAACCCCCTGCAAGTAGGCCTGCCCCTGTACAGCCACATTTTCCCACAGGTTATGGCCCACCTTCAGGTTCCAGTTTCTCTGATTCTTATGGTGGATCCCCTTCTCCCTACAGGTCCGCAAGGGAGCACTCTCCCTTTCCATCTTCTTCTGCTCCATCTGGTGGGAGCACCTATCCACGTCTCCCCACCGCTCAGATACTACCCCCAGCTCAGCCTACTGGATCAAGCTCTGGTGGCTCCACTGGGAACAGGGTTCCTCTCGATGATGTTATAGACAAGGTCACAACAATGGGATTCCCAAGGGACTTGGTCAGGGCAACCGTGAGAAAGCTGACAGAGAATGGCCAATCTGTGGATTTGAACGTAGTTCTGGACAAGCTAATGAATGGTAGTGGAGGCCAGCCACCAAAAGGTTGGTACGGGCGGTGATGTTGGCCTGCAGGCCTGGTTTATACTTGATGTATTAGAGTGTTATACATGTGTCTGGTAACTCATGAAGTGCCTACATGCCTCCCCTGGTTCTTCTGAGTCTCTCTATGGAAGACTAGGACAGCTTTGAGGTCAGCAGTTGCTACATTATAGGAAACCGATGTTTATGCTTTTGCTGTTTCCTCCATTCAAAGATAATTTCAATTACTATGGTTGCTTCCTTGTTTACTCTGTGGATAAACTATTAGCCTTGATGCTGCGATGTGGCTGTCATGCTTTCATGCTAATGAGGAGCTGGTGCAGCAATGCGGTGAATTCTACCTAATACTTGAGCGGACATTCTCAATCTGGTCAATTATCTATCTTTTTTTTTTTTGTCAAGGAGTCCTTAATCTGGTCAGTTCTCAACCATCCCTGTCGACAGAAAACCTGTCAAAGCTCCCGTTAACTCCCTATGAGAACTGCCCCTACTTGTGTACCGATTCTCTTCTCAGTTCTTTTGGTGTTTATTTGGTACGGAAATAAAGTGGAAATATGAATGGCTTCTCTCTATTTTCTATTTGGTATCGACTCTGGAATGAGTTTTTTTTTTCGCACTTTTCTATCTTTATTTCACACACTTCAAGGCAACTTTTTCCCCCATTAATATCCTTCCCTTTTAACTTATATTATATACTGATCAGACTTAAGTTAATAAAATAGTAACAAAAATATTACTATAGTGTTATAATAAATAATATAGTTAAGTGGTATGCTAATTACTAGTGATAATTACTAAAGTAATATAATAACATTATTGTCTAAGATATTATTATATTAAGTCTACGCATAATTTAACGAGGAGTTATCAATAAATTTTAGTAATATTATGGTCGTTAGTGGCCTCTCTCTCTCTCTCTCTTTCTCTCCTGTTTTGTTATCCATTTGACAGGATCCTTCGGGAAGATTTGGGTGCTAGTTATGGGCGGCTTGATGAGGCTGCAGTACTGCAGGGAGCTTGCAGGTATGCTTATGATGCATGTCTTCGATTAACATCACAAGGATCTCGTAGCTAATATTGGGATAAGTTGTACCAGATGAGCTCTATCCGAACATATATATTTGACAACCACAGCCATATTGTATCAGAGAACGAGGAAAAATGGCCAAACGCAGTGACCATTAACGGGGGACCTGTAAAAGCCACTTCAGACCAACTTCCTTAACATGGATCCCTACTCCGCGTTTTCCATTTTCACATGGATCCTTTTCTGTGTGGTAACTATATAGTAAGTGCCATCTCGTCCGGTGGTGAAAGTTTTCTACCTCTTTTTTTTTATTAATTAGTCTAAAGGTTTAAGAGTTGACTAATCTAAAGGGTTGAAGAGTTGATTTTTTTTACAGACATCTACATGCATGAGAAAGGCCTTATTGCACTTCTCAAAGTACAATTTTGCCATGTCAAAGTGCACTTCTACTCTCCAATTAGTCCACCTCATCATGAACTATGTACTTTTTCTGAAAGTGAATGGTTAGGTGGATCAATGGGAGAGCAAAAGTGCAATATGACATGACAAAATTGTACTTTGGACAGTGCAGTAAGCTTGTACATACATATATGAAGATTCTTTTCTTCTTCTCAAAATATTTTTACATGAAAAATACGTTTTATTTTTCATACGACTCTGCTACAGACTACTAAATATTCTAAAGATTTGTTTGAGCCCAAGATTCTGGAGGTCGAGCACCATTCTCAACAGTGTTACAGAATGATATTACACGGGTTCCCTCCTCTGGCCTGAATCCCCAACCCTCCTCGTAGCCAAGAACAAAAGATACCCAAGTTCTTGAAAAAAAAAAGTGGGGTGGGGGGTGGGACTTTCTCAAGATTTGCTACAAAATTAGTGATTGGATTACTTGCCACTATACTCTTAAAAATCTTGATAGATAACTTCTAACCTCTGTTATCTGGCTACCATAAATCTACCACAATATACACAATAGAGTTGTTATGACCCCAAAAGTTAGATTTTAGTAAGATACATATATTATATTTGACGGTACGACATGGGGATGCTTATGTGGATCTTAGGGTAAAATATATAGGAGTATAGCATTAATATATATGAAGAACTTTGGGGTATATCAGTAAACTTTCTGTGAGGGCGTTTTCTAGCTTGGGCCGGCGTCAAGTAGGCCTCCACTTGGAAGAGGGAAGATGATCGCCGATGCGGATAGATGCCTGCAAAACCAGAACCAGATCGGGGGGCCCGGTTGAAGAACCGGGGAGAACCCTCTGATGCTTAAGTCAGTGCGGGACTAACGAAGCTTGAAGGAAGGGGGGTTCTCGTGTGTGTGCGAGAGAGGGCAGTGTGAGTAAAATCACGTACCTCTGCATGGAGGCTACTTGAGCCTTTTATAGGCGTGAGCACTGAGGAGGAGGGACGAACCTCCCTAGACAACGCCGAAAAGGGCGCGCCAGTTAGCACCCTTGACGGGGAGTACACGCTGAGGCGCACGTTGAGGGGTCCTGCGGTTAATGCCCCCTGGAACGTGGGGCGTCGCGCACGATGCATCCGTTGTAATCGTCACAGGGAAGCGAAAGGCTGCTTGGATTCTCCTGAGCAGAAGGTACGAGCAGGTAACCTGTTCGGAGGGGTTAGACCTGTTGTTCGGTAACTAATGCTTGCGCTCGGTGCCTGGTGCCCGGGCGCGATATATGCCAGCGGGATCAAGGCACACTTCGAGCAGAACCTGTTCGGTAGGCCGAGGCCTAGGCCGAACAGAATGTAAGGTGTCCGGAGACTACCTCTGGATCCTAGAAATGTTCGGATGCGGGGAGCGTGTTCGAGATCCTCGAACTACTTCCGAGGACGCGTGGCGCTTCGCGTAAAAGACCATGCTATCCGCAGGCTCGTGATGGGCTGTAGTCAGCCATGATGGGCCCTGTAGGCCTAGGTGACTAGAAATGGCCACCACACTTGCCCCCCATGCCCTTAAGCTGGCTCGGGAACCAGGGCACTCGAGGGCGTCAGGCTGCTTAAACATCTTCTCCGCATTAAATGCGAGGTCGCCCTTGGTAACGCGAACGTCAGCAGGGCGACGTCGTCTGGGGGCTCTCCTCGAAGGTTGAGAAGATCTCACGATGAGTAGGGTATCGTGTCGAGCCGAAGATTTCACACAGCCCGTTCGAACGGTCACCTGCGATATGCCCAAGCGGTCGCTTGGAGCAAGGGATATGCCGTTTTGGCTTTTTCGAGTTTCGCGCCCCTTCTTCCTTATAAGGAAGAGGAGGGGTGAAGGCGGGGAGCCACGCCTTCAAATCTTTTAGTCTTCTACCCCCCTCACTTCTGTCTTCATCTTCATCTTCTTCCTTGCGCCCATCCCTTGCGCCTTCTGTGTTTTCGCCACTTCTGATAATGGCAGACAAGGGAAAAGCTGTCGCAGTCGT